>PVLD010009094.1:0-79310 GCA_004027595.1 Dinomys branickii | reverse complement strand
AAAACGAACTGATCAAAAGGGCCATCATCTGTGTAACCTGAGTAACAAAGATGAAGGTAACATTATGTAGGACAGCATCCAGAGCTAATTCCCTTCTATGTTCTCTATAATTCTGTATTTCCTCAGTTGTTTTTGTATTAGCAGAAATGAAGATAACTTTATATTATACAGCATCCAGTGCAAATTCCCTACTATCTTACCTATAAATTGGTATTCCCTTTAATGTTTTTGTGTTAACTAATGTGAAGATAACTATGTAATACAACATCCAGTTCTAATTCCCTACTATATTCTGTATAACTTTGTATTTTCTGTATTGTTTGTGGCTTTTCTGGTTCATATGTCTCCATTCTTTTGTCTTTAAAATAAAATTTTAAAAAAAAGAATAATTACCATTAGTAAGTAGGCAGAACGAAGTAAATATAAATCACTGTTAGACCTACGCAGTGATAGTCACCGCAGGTAAGACCCATCCATGGACGCTAAATTTCATATGCCAAAGTTTGAAGAGAAACGGGATGTAGTTGTCTTCATTGTCCTTAAGGAAGTGGTGTCAGGATTCCCACCAGATATCACAATCCGAGTGCACTGAAGTCCCTTATGTAAAATAACATAGTATTTGCACATAATAGGAACCCATCCTCCTGGTCACAGTCAGTCATCTCTAGATTACTTCTGGGGCCTAATATGGTGTAATTGCTATGTGTAGTTGTTAGGCTCTATTGTTTAAGGGATAATAACAATGGAAAATGCCGTCACATGTTAAATATTGATGCAATGTTTTCTTAATATTTTTATTGTATGATTGGTTGAATCTGTGGAGGCAGAACCCACAATACTTGCATCATCTCGAAATATCCACCAGAATTCAACTTCTGTTCAAGGACAGGAGCCTTGCAGATTTCTGACAGCAGGGTGTGAGACACCCTGGAAAGTCCAGGTAACACTACCACTGTCCCAACACCAACACCTACTCTTCCCCACTTCAGGAAAGTAATTTTCCCAGCTGCTACCCTTGCTGTCACCACTGTGGTCCTTACAGGAGAAAGCACAGTCTCTACTTTCCATGGCTCCTCACGGAGGTGCTGAGTTCTGGGCGTCTGCTAAATCTAAATGAGCAGCACTGTGGGACAGAAGGTTGGCAGAGGACCCATGTTCCTCCTACAAAGCAATAACCGCATTTGCAGGCTCTCCATACATTTCTGACAGGGCCCCTTCTTGACTGTGCCTTATCCCATGATGGTCATCCACTGAAAGACTGTGGGATGTGGCGGGGCAGAGGCTGGTGGCCCACACAGTGGACCTGGCCTCTGTGTACAGAAGACAGAAAGGAGAGTCTTGGCTCTATGCTTGGTCCCGGGAAAGTACCTGAGAGAAGCTGAGGGTGAACTGCTCCGGCGTCCCTGCTCAGCAATGTACACGGACCCACTGAAGAACTGTTCCACCACTTGCATTCCTGGCTCTCACACTATGCGCCTGTTTCCTGGACTGGGGACTTTGGTTCAAGTAGACAGCAAGGAGGCGTGTGACCTGGGCAGCCCAACATCTCAGAGGTGGTAATGACCTAGGTAAGGGAGTAGACCTCCCTCTTAGTCACGTTTCTCATCACCGAGATACAACACCCAACACTCACCATTTAAAGAAGAGGTCCCTCCTTCCTGACAGTTGCAGAGAACTCAGTTGGTGCGTGGCTGCCAGCCCCAAGGCGAAGACGGCATGGTGCAAGGGCCTGGCAGAGAAGAGATGCTCACCTCACAGAGACAAGGAAGCAGAGTATGGGGGGAGGAGGGAGGCAGGGAGATGAGGTAATGAGGGCTAGGTCTTCCCGTACTGCCTACTAAAGCCTGACGGTGAGGAGAGAGCAGAGTCAGAGGCAGGTGTGCAACACCGGGGAAGCTATCCAGACAGAGTGTCCACCGGTCACTCCCGGTCATTCCTTGCCTGTCTACCGCCTCCTCATCTGAGCACTTGTCCAGCTCCTCCTCTGGGACTTGGCTCCCAGTCTTTCCATCTGCCCCATGGTTATAGCCCACAAGCCTTCCCCAGCCCAGTGCCTGCCCCGAATCTGTGGGGGAAACCTGTGTCTTGCTCTGCATTATCCACAGGGGAAAAGAACCAGATGACGGAGGAAAGAGTGAAAAGCCAGATGCCACATCTGAGAAAATTTCCAAGAAACTGGGATGCCCATTGTGTCAAATACAGCGACACATTCTGATAAAAATGTGGAAAAGTTGTTGAACTTGTACAGATGGATCCTCAGTGGTCTCGAGAAGAACGTCTTGGAGGAACAGACATAGTTATCAGTGTCTGGGGGGGTTACAGCTAATGTGGAAATGGGGACACCAAGTGTGAGTGGCTCTGTATTAGGGCTCACTAGAGGACTAGGATGAATATAAAATATAGGTATAATTGTACAAGGGATTTATTAGAAAGGCCCACCGATCAGAAGAGGAGGGGCCCCAGTGGCCACCTGGGCACTGGAGCACTGGAGAATCCAGTAGCGCTCGAAGATCAAAGGTCTGGAAGCTCATTGCTGGTTACAGTCAGAAAGCCAGTCTGCAGGGAAGCCTGAAGGAAGAGTCTGTGACGGACCCCTGGGAGAACTGGAGACGACATCCAAAGACCAGAGTCCATCCAAAGAAGAAAGGCAGAAGTCTTCCTGCCTTTGCTCCTTCTCTGTTCCTTTTCTCTGTTCTGTCTAGCTACCAGCTTACTGGTTTGTGTACGCACATCCGAGGCAGGACTTCCCTCCTGAGCTCGCAGCCTACGTGTCAGGCATCCACAAACATGCTCAGGGTCTCACTAATCTGCTAGGTGGTTCTTCCTAAGTCAGGGGGATACATCACAATGAAGGACCAGAGGTCCCTGTTGGAGATGATAAAGAAGTCACCAGGGTGGACAACGGTAGAATCTCCCTCTCCCTTTCCCTTGCTCTACTTCCTGCTTTCTATCTTCCTTTCCCTTATTCCTCTTGTTCTTGTTCATCACCAGCACAGAGCATCAGAGTGTAGCAGGATTCGGGCTGTGATTAAAATTAAGTACTTGATGTCTGGACCACTGGCTTCTGTAAAGGCTACCGATGTCCTCATACCAATCTGGCAGATACTTTTGGCCTTAGGTCGGAAACTTCAGCTCCAAATTGTCCTTTCTGCTGTCCCTGGTCTCTCCCTCCTCTGCTCTGCAGAGCTGCGTAGTTCTTCCTCCAGCTCTCTTCACACTGGTTTGAATCTCCTGGGAGCCCAAAGTCCAGTGGTCACCTGAGAGGCTTGCTTTTTAATGCTGTGCAAAAGTTTTGTATCAGGGCCAGGAATATAGCCCAGCAGAACCATGCCTACCTGGCAAGCATGAGGTCCCGGGTTCAATTCCCGGTACCAAAAGACAAAAACAAAAACACGTTTCCTAGCACCTTTCATTCTTTGGTTTGACTTACCTGAAGCAAGCCCATTGTCTCAGAGAGTGACTGTCAAATAACTGATGGTAAAACTGGTGAAAAGGGGATCCTTTCCCAAATCCCCACCTCAAAACTTCAGCTGATTCATGCTGGTTCTGCATGGGCCCCCCCAAAAAAGTTTGTGCCCTTTAAAGTTAAGGCTTATATGTCTAAAAATTCTCACAGGAGTAAGGTTTTGGGTTCATCCTCCACCTGCTTCCCCCTATCTCCCCATCAGGGACTTTTTAGCTCATTTTCCCATGCCAGTCTGAAACAGAAACATGTCCAGCAGGAGTGACAAAGACCTGGGACAGTGTGGCATCTGACTCTCCAAGGGAAGGAAAGCACCTGAGTGATGGATCCTATGGCACAAATATGGGAACCGGAAACTGCAAGGCATCAGCAAGGGGCAGAACTACCTATCAGAGCCCAAGAGCAGAACCAAAAGCCTCAGCAAGGATGCAGTGTCATGTGCAGGGAGGAAGTCAACACCTAGGGGCAACTTTCCTGCTCACTGTTTCCTGCTGTGGGCTGGCATGCACATATACTGTGAGTGGGTTGGTAATGTATGTGTTACACACACACACACACACACACACACACACACACACACACACAATACACTGAAAAGGAATGGGCTGTGTGAGATTGCTAACATAATTTTGCGGAACGTCCTCATGACACTGCACCTCTACTAGGCCAGTGGCCAAAGGCAAATTAGAGGGAGAAAGTGCTCTATACTCTTAGCAAGAAGGCGTGTTGCATAACAGGCAAATCCAGCTCTAAAAATAGTCATCTGTGAAATTCACTGTGAGGTTCTATAACATGAGAAGCCCAGGGTGAGCATATTTAAGCATCTCCCCTAGCAAGAGGAGCTCGGGGGTTTTTCAGTCTTTTGCTTCCCGGGTTCAGTGGCTTAGGATATACCTGGATGTGTGGAAACAGGAGCACCTTGCCGGGCTGGAAGGTAGAGGATGACAGGGTTACAGCAAAGGACATATCTGGTCCTGAAGAGTAGTCTTTCAGTTTGCAGCAGGAGTGGGCGGAGTGCAGATGTGCAGGGCAGTTAATCCAGTGTGGTGCCTGCCGACCTTGAACAAGTCCACAGAGGCTGCACTTCGGCACAGCTGCCGGGGCCTTGGCAGAACACCCTGTAATCCTCCCAGAACAGAGCAGGAGAGGCTGACAAACAGCTGCTAACAGGCCATTCCCCACTTGCAAGGCAGTTTCTCAGCACCTCCCCTGCTGAAAATCTGCAACAGGGCCAGGTACTCCCTACAGTCATCTGATCTCTGTTGCTTTGAGACAAGAGGCAAAGAGAGGTGGCATGTGTGCTGCTCTGGCTTATGATGCCTATGTAAGGAGAGAACGCTCGGGCTCTACCAATGTCTCGGTGTCTCCCTCCCAGTGGAACATATCAGTATCTTCGGGTAAGGAGGAGGCTACTTCTTCACATAAGTGGTCATTCTGATCCCTGCTGTGACAGGGTCTAAGCCATGGTGGCCACTACTCAAGATGCCAAGGGTATGTTCGTAACCTTCTGAGAGGCCTCTAGCTGCCGCCAGGTACTCGCAGCCTTAGGGTGAGGGAGGATGGTAGCTTCTCCCAGGGGAGTGCTCTCTAAGCTGAGTTTCACACAGGGCTTTAAACCCTGCACTCAGGCATGCACAGAGTCAGAAGAGTGCTCCAGAAGACTTGAGAGAATGGACCATTTACATGTGCTCAGGTAACACAACTGAAATTAAGTTGCAAAAGCTAATTATGTCCACTGCAGGATTCCAGCCAGGTTGGTAGCTCAGCCCAGACCAACTCCCTGTGTTAAGATGCTTATTTGGAAGAAGCTGGGCGCTGAGGCCTGGGTTGGGGCTGTTGGGTTAGCTTGACTTCTCTGGGAGCCTTGAACCCAAAGTGCCCTTGATGTCACCTTGCAAGAAGAATCCTTCCTTCCCTGAGATCATCAGTCTCTATCTAAGACCCTTTGGTCACCTCCCTGGAGTGGTCATTGCAGTGCCTCTGCTCCTGGGAACCTGTCCTCCCCGCCTCTAATTGCCCTTGACTCAACAGTTCAGATGCAGTGTAACCCAAGCGATAACTTGCAGCAGAAGAAAATGTCACATACAAAAATCACTTCAGCCTGTGTGCTGGCAGGGCCTGTGGAACATATGCCTTCTAAGAGAGAACATGTTCCATTGGGATCCTTCATCAGAACAAGGAGCCCAAACTGTGACTGGATCAGGCAGAACCTTCCAGTAGGAACAAGTTTACAAGTTTCAGAATTTAATGTTGAGGCTCTCACAGCTGGAAAGGCTTTTCCAATTGGCTTTGTTCATAGGCTGGAACTTGGATTTCTTTGTGACCTATATTCATTGAGCTCAGAATTTCAGAACTTCTGCCCATAGTGTGAAGAAAAGAACCCAAACACCTAGGAAGAAGGGAAGAAAGAAGCAGGTTTCACTATGCAGAAGCTACTGGTTTTCATCTGCTCCTCCTCAGGTGGGTCCTAACAGCACTCATAAGGAGCTGAGAATAAGGATCCTTGGAAGTCTCTGCCTTAGCCTCCACCGGAAGTGACAGTGGAAGAAGACCTCCGCCATTGGTGTAGACTCTCTGCCCTAATTCTGATGGGAACCAAGGAATTCCGAGTGGCTGAGGCCAGGTGACAGCCTGCACCATAAAGATCAAGGGTGGCAGAGTTAATGCCGTGGGCACAGCATCTGTGGGAAGATAAGTTTTGCATGGCAGAGAATCACAGGGATGGCTGACTTACTAAGCTCCTCCTCCGGATGACATGAGTGATGTGTATAACTAGAAATGCATGTTGGGTAAGTAAGACAGACAATCTGAAAAGACTACACGTGGTATGCTTCCCACTGTATGATAATATTAGTCAAGAAGTCGGGGTCTCCAGAGAGACAGAACAAACAGGATGAACGTGGTAGATGGGCGGGTAGATAGATAGATGGGTGAGGAATGGATGGGCATGATCTGAATCCCAGCTCAAGCTGTTGGGCACAGGAGTTATCTCTTACTCTACCTTTTATTATTATTATTATTTATTTAAGTACTAAGCCCATAATACGAGGCTTGTACTGGGATGGCCTTAGGTATTATTCATAAACTCAACATAGCTTATGTTACACGGTAGGGGAATAACTAGAGAAGAAAGCCAAGGTTTATTTATGCAAACACACACTCAAATAAGCATTTCCAGGTCAGAAGAAATACTTACGGGAAGTATGCTGCTAGATTCTACAGCTGGTCAGATGGTCACAGCGGTCTTTGCAACTGACTCTTCCCCTGCCCAGTCTACCAAGTCAAATACAAAGCTCGCCCAGAATCATCTCATGAACACGCCAGAGTCATGTCTGTCCAGAAGCCTGAGAACTCCATGGCCCAGTCAGGTTGACACACAAAACTAACCAGAAGTCCACCCTCTGTCAGCTGTGGGCCCTCACACATCTCCTTAAACCACTCTAAATCTCCAAGCAGAGAGACTAACAAGCTCAGAATTTCACCTAACCTGACACAGCTATCCTCTGTGCGCCTGGACACATACAGGGGTAAAATCCTAGACTGATGTTCTCACTTCTCCTCGGTGTTCCATATGGTACAAAACCAACAATCCTGAAGTGCTACAACATAAGGTCAACACATCCAAAGAGACACAGTGAGGGAATAGCTGAGTCAAGAGAGCGAAGATGTATTTATACACACACCCTCAGACACAAAACAAACATTCGTATCAGAATAAAAGGAGAATATTTATGAAAAGTACATTCCTTGTTTCTATATCTGGTCACATGGTCATAACAGACATTAACAACTACCTTTTGCACTACCCAGCGTGTACTCTCCTTGTCTTTGGCAAACCCTCAACTACTCATGTTTCTTTGTCTAGTGAAGCGATGTGTGCCTCATCCCTGAAGGTCTGAGCTATCAGTTGTCCCACGAGATTGGTTTGTTACTGTCTCCTGTGGACCTTCATCATGGGACATAGCGATACCAAGATGCTGTACGGACCTCCCGTGTTCCACATACACTTTTCCTTACCACCACTGTGGAGCAGTATACCAATATTCTCTTGGTCGTGAATATTTGTATTTATGTATTTACATTAAGCTAAAATGACTTCTTACTGATGTCCACAGCACTAATCATGATGGCAGAGGTCACTGTGAATTCCCACTCTGACAGCAAGTTGTCTCATTCCTACCACTGCCTTCCACGTGCTGAATCGCTCTGTTCTGAGGCACATGAGCTTCAGTACCGAGTCAGAATGGGGAGCTGTAAGTCCTGGGAAATGGCCTTCTCAACCAGCACATAACTTCGAGATGCAGTGCCTTCTGCCTTTGCCCTCGCAGACTCCACCCACTTCCAAAAGGACTCAGGTCAGCATCTCTCCCTCACTCCATTCACTGAGGTCATTTCATGTGTTTATAACACGTTTTAGATTTCACCTGTCATTCAGCATTCTTTTCTGGAATGCCCCGGTCACCGAATGGAAATTTTCATACATTAAGTTGTACTCTTTTTGCTCTGAAATTTGCCTATTTTTACAAATTCATAATGCTACTAAAATCACTAACACTGTGTAATATAGAATAATTTTACTGCCCTAGGCTGCCCCATGCTTCACCTGTTCACCCCTCTTGCTACCTCCCTCTCTTCTGGCAACCAGTGATCATTTCACTATTTCTTTTTCTTTTTTCGAGACCAGGTCTCCCTATGTAGTGCAGGCTGGCTTTGAACTCACTATATATGCCAGGCTAGCCTCATACTCACAGTGATCCTCCTGCATCAGCCTCTCCCGTGCTGGGATTATAGGCATGCACCACCACACCCAGCTAGTTTAACTACTTCTATCATTTTTCCTTTCTCAGAATTTCCACCGTGATGGCTAATCATGATTGATTTTATTGTTTATGTAGCTGAGACATAAGACATGCCCAGAGATCTGCCCGAGCAGTGTTCTGTGTGTGCTGTGGGTATTTCTAGACAGTTAGTCTCTGTGTCTTGCATCTGAGTACCTTAGATTGCCCTCCCTAACATGGCCAAGCCTCTTCTGACCCACTGAAAACTCAAGTAGAATGAAAAGGTAAAGATGGGACTCCTCCGGCCCTACAGCTGGGCTGAGGCGTCGCTCACCTTGGGCCACTGTAAGACGGGAACTCCTCCCTTTGTTCTCTTTGGTCTCCAGTTTACCATGAGGAACGTCTCAGCTTCCATCATCACCAAAGTCAATTCTATCTGATAAGCAAACCTAGCATAACAGGAGTAATACATCTGTCCCTTGACTAACTCAGATGCTGGTATTGGATGTGGGTCTAGAGGACCGGTTTCAGGGAAGAATGCCGCGAACTGGCTCTGGGGTCTCTGGAATTAACCCTCTAATCTGATTAGATTTAAATTTGCTAACAATTCTATTCACAGTAATTAAGAGGGTACTCTTAGTCCATAGTATGATATCTCATTAGAGATACATAAAAAATCACCACTGGATACTCATCGTTAATTACCTATAAAACACAAGAATACAGCTGACTGACTGTACAAGATACTTTTGAACCCCTTTGGCAACTGCCAAATGTAATGATGTGGGATGGCTGCTCCCGATGTCCCTGGGCGAAGTAATGAGAGAAAAGGATGAACTCAATGTGTGGATTCCAGCCCAAGTGTCACATGAAAGTTCTGAAAGCTTCTCCATGCTCCCTGAAGGAGACTTTCTATCTCTATAGATCCAAGGCTGAGATGGCTGAAAATCCAGCCCAAGGTCTTGCCATGTGAATGCTCAGCCAGCAGAAGAGACTGGCACTGAGCCTGTGGTCTGGCACCACCTCCAAGGATGATCAGGGAGTTAGTTCTGGGCAGCAAGTGGATTGCATCTCATCAGATAAGGGGTGGGGTCTAATGGGATAGATGTTTTCTCTGGAAATGAACTTGTTTTCCCTTTGAGCAAAGATTCTGCTACACATTCCCTCTGTGCACTTACGATGCCTTACCAACCCTCACTGCATTCCAGTCAGCACCGTTTCTCAGCAGGTGACCAACCTCACAGTAAAAGAAGGGCACAAATGGGCCCACGGTCATGGAATTCAGAGGTCTCCCTGTGTCCCCCTCCGTCCTGAAGAAATGGGCTTCATAGAATGGCACAGCACAAGTGCAGCACCGGCTAGGTGGCAGTCCCTCGCAGGAGCAAGTTCTCCAGAAGGTTGTGTGTGCACTGAATCAGTCTCCAGTGTGATGCTTCTTCTATAACTAGAAGTCATGGGCCCAGTAACAGTAATGGAGGGGCAGAAATGGAAGCGATACCGTCCACTCACTGCTTTCCTTCCCGCTCCCGTGAGCTTACTCTTTGTTGGCTTAGAGATCTTAGCTGCAAAGTGATAAATGCTCATATCAGGAGACACGGGGATGAGTCCATTAAACTGAAAATTAAGACAGCTGTTGGCCACTTTGGATGTTTAATGCCTCTGAATCTATGAAGTTCTCTCTCTCTCTCTCTCTCTCTCTCTCTCTCTCTCTCTCTCTCTCTCTCTCCACACACACACACACACACACACACACACACACACACATACACGTACACTCAACCATTGACTGGTATGTACTAGCAGCACACACACATATGTTTCTTTGCTCTGTCAGTTGAGAAGACTTTAAGAGTTTGATTCCCAGGCCCTAACCCCAACCCAGGTAGCAGTAAGCACTCTCAGAACTCAGATCTTATGGGAGAACACTATGCTACCATGAAAGGAACATCTGGACCCTCTGAAAAATGGCTCATTCTAGGGCTGGGATAGAAATGCACAAGGAGAGCCCACAGCATCTTGTTGTGCCAGAAATAAGAAAACCCTCAATGTCAAGGGGACCCACATAGGAATATGTGAAAGGAACCAACCCACCGAGCGCCTGCTGACCACAACCGGAGCAGTCTGAGCAAACAGAATGACAAGGTGCTGCATTGCTACCCAAAATACAAACCGAATATCCATGACTCGTGCTGATGTACACGGAATAAGAAGGCAACAGGGACAAAACTCCTGCACGGAAAAATTCCACGTACTTTATATGGCTCATCCTCCACTCCCGTAGCCCTCCACTCAGAACGTGGGGGGTCCACACAGTGTGCTCCCCCCAGAGGTAGGAATGCACAGGCTGAAAAGCGTGACCTGACAGCTGGTTGGTTGGGGTGGATGACAGCTGGTGGTTAACTTACAACCCCCAGCTGAACGGAGCAGGCGTGGTCCTAGGTGCGGGGGCCCACCTGAGGACAGTTGCCAGCAGCATAAGAGGCAGCAGAAGTGAGGTTTTTGGGAGCTGTAAGGAGCTGTTGGTTCTCTTGGAGGACCTTGTCACGCTGGATTTCCTGGCGAATTTGGCGGCTTTCCTCCTTCGAGGAACTTGGGGCCTCACTAGCATTGAGAACGGCTTTGGTTCGCTTTGGGGGAGCTCTGGTCCTCACTTTGAGCATCGCTTTCTGGCTCCAGAAGGAAAGGCGGTGCACTGCTCGGTCTCCTGGAGAAGCTTGCCGCATTGGCTTTCCTGATGGGAACCTGGCTTTCCTGATCATCAGAGGAGCTTGGGACCTCACTGTTGCTGAGGGTGGCTGTGGTACCTTTCGGGGGAGCTCTGGTTCTTACTTTGAGCATCGCTTCCTGGCTCCCAGTGTAGATCCCTCAGCCTAGTAGCACAGATCCTTCATCCCACTGACAGACTTCCTAGATCCTACCACTGACCTTGGGCTTTCCCAGCACAGATCCGTGAAACAAGCCTGCAGGAGATGTTGTTGTGGGCTCCAGGCTCCCAGCTGGACTCGTGGGAGGTGCTGTTATGGGGTATAGATCTTCACCTGGACTCATGCAGGACATTATCGCAGGATCCAGACCCTTGGCTGAATTCTTGATCTACAGTGTGTGGACGGATTTCCTGCACTCTCTTTGGGTGATTCTTTGGGTGACTGTTACAAATAATCTTATAAAATATGTGTCCTGTGTTGTATTGTTCCCCTTGCAAAATAACCCCAAACTACGACAGTGGTCGAGGTCAAGGTGCGCAGTGCAGTCATAGCTTATGCTGGCAGTTTGCACACCTGTGACAGCATAACAGCAACACCACACTCCCTCTACAGTCCTCATCTCAATTAACACACAGCTCGGTCTTATTCCAAGCATCAAGTTCCAGTAGTGGAGCACTGTACAAAATACTTGACCAGTACTCTTTAAAAATATCAACTTCCTCAAGAACAGAGAACTAAAGAACCATCACAGCCAAGAGGAGCCAAAGGAGCCATGACACCTAATGTAATTTGGTGTTCCGGATGGGATCCTGGAAGAGAAACAAGATGTTAGAAAAAACTAAGAAAAACTGAGGAATAAGCTCCAGTGAAAGATAATGCATTGATACTGGCTTATTACTTATAATGCCACAGTATTGTGAGCTGTTAACGGTACGGGAAGTGAGGCTTGGGAGACATAGCAACTCTCCTATCTTCATGATTTTTCTGTAAATCTAAAACTGCTCTGAAAAATAAAGTCTATTTAAAGAAAAGAATGAATTACTGTTACACACAGTAATGTGATAGAAGCTCCGATACAGCACAAGTGAAAGAAGCCAGACATTAAACCCTGCATACAGTACCATCCTGTGTATGTGGCATTCTGGAAGAGGAAAGGCTACAGGGTTAGGAAAAAAGTCAAGGTTGCCTTGAGCTGGGCGTGGACAAGTAGACTTCAAAGAATATGGGAGTATGGGCTGTTCCAGATCTCAACTGCAGTGGCTTCGTGGCTGAGTCTCTTTCCAAATTCTCAGAACTGTACACTAAAATGGGTGTGTTCTGTATATGTGAATTATTTTCAATTTTAGAAAATAAAAAGGGTATGAGTTGCAGTTCCTACTGCACCCCCTTATGTGGCTGGCTTAGCTTCATGCTTTCCAAGGTCCAAGCCTCAGCCGTTATTTCCATTCCACAGAGAAGATCTAGCTCTGCAAAATCATCCACAAGCAATAAAGATGTGGTTTGCGATTTCCTTTTATTGTTAGTGCAGTTCCACCCTACTTGCACCAGGGAGGGTCCAGATAAAACACAGATGGGACCCTGGCGCACACAGGGTGATTTGAGAAGATTAAAGAGGATGTGAAGACACGAGTCTGATAGGAACTCTGATCTCTGATTAAGGGATGAACCAAATTAGGAAAACTCAGGCCATGCTCTCCTCTCCTCTCTCAATGTCCTGGACATGACCCGTGTTGACTGAACTATGTGTGAAAGCAGAGGGCAAGGGGGCCTAGTGACACAGGCCTCCTGGCTTACAGAGGAAGGGTCACAGATGGAAACCCCTGCACATCTCATCTACCCTCACACCCAAAAGACAAAATGTTCTTGAGCTTCCAGAACTCTCTAGAACTTTCTAGCACATACACAGACAGCTATCTATCTGAATATGGCAAGGTCAAAGGGAAACTACCAAGAAGTGTGCTGTAGGATGTCAGGACTAGATGGCTGCTAGAGTCCGGCTGCTGGAAGCAGCCACTCTGTTCCCTCCTTAGGAAAAAGAAAAACCTTGGTGGGTCCTGTTAAATGTTTTAAAATATGTACACAGTGTAGACTCATTTTCTTCTTTTCTTTTAAGCCAAAGGATGGACCAGTAGCCTGCATGCTGTAGTGACCTGAAGGTAGAAATAATAAGCTCTCTTGAGTTTGGACAAAAGTCATCAAGGGGTCACCCCCAAGTCTCCAGCACACTGTGGTCAAGGGGAGGGAGAAGACACCAGCGGAAGGACAAGCTAGCTCTTCTGATGGGTGTTAGAGGAGGGCACAGGTTCCTGCCTGGGAGGAAGACCGCACACCAAGGCCACTCTCAGCATGACTTTCAGAAAGCAACTGCAGCTTAATCCAGGTTTGTTGACTGACTGTGGAAAGTGGGAAGAGCTGTATGCTTTTATGTGATGTGGTATGATCCATACCAAGGTCTAACTTTGATTTTAAGTCTCACTGATGGACTGGGTCTCCAACTGTCATCTATATCTGCTAGAAACCCTTGTGGAGGAGATACCAGACTCCCAACAAGATGCCCCAGTACCCTGCTCACCAAACACTCACCAGAGCCTCACGCGGCCACTCCCAGCTTCTTCCTGTTGTATGACCAGGTGGCCACGGCTGCACCCAGCTCTGACGACCCACCTGCTGCCCCTCTGCTCTGGCCCCTGTTTATTCCTAAGGCCCTTGCTCAGACCCACACCCTTGGTACATGTGTCCTGTACCTATGGTCCTCCTGCTTTCCCTGCCAGCCCCAGCCCTGGGTGGAGGAGTGACTATTTCTGAATCACCTTCCAAGTGGGTGCTTAGTTCTCGGTGGTTGAAAGGCAGCACTTGTACAGTTCGGCCTCCTCCAAGGAAAAAGTGATCCCGGCAGTGAGGAACAGCCACACATTATTTGATTGAAGGGTGGAGCTGGACAGGACTGACTGGTTCTAAAAAGGAAAAACACACAGGAGTGTCAGTGAAAGTTGCTATGGCACTGAATTTCTATTTTCAAATTTCACTCGGAGCCAAGTATGAGTTTCAGCACAGTTAACAAAAGGCTGTGTCCTTCCTGGAGACTGTGTACGAGGCTGGCTCAGCACTGGAGTGCCGGACGGTGAGGAGGGAGCTGGCGTGAGTGCGTGGCAGGGACAGCCATCTATGCAGTATAATGCAAGTACAGCCTGGGCAGGGCTGCGCATGCCTGCAAGTGGCCAGGTCTGGTGGGGCTCTGCGGGACTGGGCTGGCTGGCTGCTCATAGACCACCACCTGCACCTGTCTGACTTCCACACGGCCTGTGCCCCAGAACCCTCTGTCCTGGCACCATCTCTGCCCGCTTCCACTGACTGCGTGCTCTGGGTCACAGCCCAAGGCCTGGCAACACAAGCTTTGCCAATGAATGAAATGAGTAATGGACAGAGAAAGGTTAAAAGAACAGAAAAAAATTAGCTCTACATCTTCCTCTTGCCTTGGATGTACTTGATGGGCACTGAGGTCCTTCTCCATGCCCATCGGACATCCTGCCCACAGCATGCACCAGAGGCAGAAGGGTGTTCCCCGATCCCCAACGCATCCACCCCTGCTTCTCCACTGTGTCGTCTTGGCCGAGTCCCTGAGCTCCCCCACTTATGCAGTTGGACAAACCTCGTGATTTCGTGGTTCCCAGATGTTGTGCCCAGGCACCTTATTATGCCACAATAAACTCACCAGGGACCAGTGCATGTACAGCCCCTTGGTCAGAGGCACAGGTCAAATGGCCTGGGACTCGGGACCACATCTGAAGTGGGGTGGAAGCCAGTCTCGGGGACTGAGGCTTCAACCTGCGGAATCAGATGCCTTCTCTAGGCAGACAGAGTCAGAACCGGATGGAAGGAGAGGATCCATTGCTTGCTGGAGGAACCATCACCTCCTAGCTGGAGGGGAGAAATCCACAGCTTTAGGGATCAGAGCAAGTCTTCTGCATTGACTGCCTAGGAGTGAGACAAGGGCAAACATTCCTCATTCCTCAGACAGTGGTGTCATGAGCTTGTGGACATTTCGTGAGAAAGGACCCAACAAGTTTGCTGCTTGCAGTGACCCATGATGTTAGCTAACCCAACACCACTCTCTGGACCAGTTTCCTCATGGAACTCTGTCTTTGTGTAAATTTCCATTTAAATGAGGCACAGCCTAAAACTTCAGTAACTATTGAAAGCCATTCCCAGACTTCATCTCAGTCCAGGAAGTATATGTTGTAATCCCATGGAAAAGTTATTGAAATTCTAATAAGTTAATTCCAATCTACCACTTCCAGTGCAACCCATGGCAAGAACAAAGACAATAGGGCATATCTGTAGTTGTGGGGACCCAAGGGGATCCTAAGTCCAGCTAGTACCATGACTAAGCAGAACAAAGGCCTCTAAACCAGGTGTGGTGGCTCACATCTATAATCCCAGGAGGCTGAGGCAGGAGGATCATTGCAAGTTCGAGACCAGCCTGGCCTACAAAGTGAGCGCAAGTTCAATCTGAACTGCATAGCAAGATACTGTCTTAAAGAAGACAAAGGCCTCAGCCCAGGGTGAACTTGAGTTTTATTAATTCATGAAGAGGGGAGGGGCTTGGGGTTGAGTGACTGTGAGAATGGCGGGAAGTAGGTGAGTGCTGTGAGCTGGGCTAGGTAGAAGGCCTGAAATCCCCTCTGCAACATGCCCAGAGAAGGATATGCGGGAGTAATCTGCATAACACAACTGGGGTAGTATCTAATGTTTTGAGGTCGGTGCTTCAGCTCTGATATGTAATCCTTTATGCCCTGGGAAGTCAAAGCCTCTTATCTCAAGGCTAGATCCCAGCCACCCATGCGGAGTGTGGCTCTCCTTCCCACCTGGCTCATACATGCTTCTTCGGAGCTACAGGGTGGGGCAACACTGACCTGTCACTTTGTTTCAAAGACTACACATCAGGCCCTCAGATGGCTAGACCAGTTTGCATTGCTTAAAGCAAGTTCTGGGGGTAAGGAAAAGCCCTGGCCAGCTCTGCACATATCAGTACATGGAAATAGGGCTAGGTTCAGCCAAAATGGAGGTGAATGCTTCTCAAGGTGTCCTCTACAAGCAACAAGCCTGGGAATAGTAAAAAAAATTCCTTTATTGCCCTGCACAGTACAAACTGACTGGGATAACAAAATAGTTCAAAAAAATCCATATAGGACTACGAGGCACTAGAATTCCTCTGCGGCGTTGCAGCTAGGAATGCACCCCTCAGACGATTCCAGTGTTCACTAGGCACAAACCACTAAGAGGAAATAAACTGTCCTGGGGCGGTGACTATCCACACAGAAATAGACTCCACCCAAGGGCAGGTAATTCCTGTGCAGAGCCTGCCCGAGAGGGTGAAATGAATAGCCCATTGGTTATGACTAATCTAACATCAAGCACTCTGCCTCTCAGGAACTAAGTGTACTGGAAACAACTTATTCCGTTATATTTAGTCTATTTTTTAAATGACTGTCTTGTTTGTTTCCAAGGTATCCACCACTACATCCATTATGTTTTTTAAGCCAACCAAGCCATGACTTGGTAAGTGATTAATAATACATAAACGTTAGGTGTTTAAGCACAAGTTGCTATGCCATTTGTACAAAAAGATCCAAAAAGAAAAAGTCCAGAATAAGAGATGTTGGCTCAAATGCCCAAACACCAAATGGGGCACGTCAGTGTCCTTCTTCCAAAGAAATTTCAAACTAGCTGTGTGACTCGCTCCGTTTTTTATGGGAAGGCTATGGACTAAGCTGACTGGAAATGCCGAATATCACCGAAGCCCCCAACAACCTCAGCCAGGAGTGGAGCAGAGGCCGCTCACATGGACGGATAGGGATGAGCCACACTAGTGTCCAGCTGTGCGGCCCCTTTTGTCAACCACCCCAGGCCCTCTTTCCTTCCCTTCCAAGTCTATTTATCACACCAAGAGTACCAAAAAGAATAAGAATAAAGGTCTTAGACTTGTCTGGATCTAAGCTGACCTTACACTGCTGGCTTGTGCCTTGAAATGCTGAGGTACACAGCAGGTCTTTGGGTGGTGACATGTAACGGAGGAGGGAGAACACCAGGGAGTTGGGAAAACTTTGCCAGCTCTCAGAAAACTCCCAGCGCACCTCTGAACTGCAGGGGGAGCTGTGACTTGAGGGAAGAAGGCCACACTGCCGCAGAGAAGCACGAAGGGACCCAGTATAGCCTCAACTTGAGTCCTAGTGCTTTTCAACTCAAAGCCTCTGAGAAACCTTTACAAACCGTACATATTGTCCACAGACCTTGGGTATCTTTGCTTTGTGCCTTGTGTCCCTAGAATGAAAGGACCGAGGGGCGGTGTCATGTCCGCTCTGCTCCCTGCCATGGGCCCTGCGTCTGCACAGCGTCAGGTCTGTGGAGTGCTTACATACACAAGTAAAGGCTGGGTGTGATCACAGGTTACAAAGCCGGATTTTAGAGCCTCCACCCAGTCCCACATGTTAGGTCTCTCTTTTCATCTTTAAGACACCGTAAGAACACAAGCTTCATCTCCACTTCACAGAGATAAAGCTAAGATTCCAGAAGGCCAGCAGTCGCCTGGACGGCCCAGGCTGGGAGCCTACCGGCCATAGGAGAAGAAGGCACTGCTAACATGACCCAGGTCGTCCTCACAGGCTCCCCTCACCCCACACTGCTGCATCCCCCACGCCTCTGGATCTGGAACCTGCAGAAAGCTGGGTCAGAGCAGAGCGGGCGGGAGCAGGAATGTGGGGCCGGGCTGGGAATCAGACTCGGCTCCCTGTCGCCGTGTTGTGCAGCCCCTCTGTTTATGGGAAGACGGTGGGTGGGACCGGTTCTGCAGGGCTCCTAGGGTCTCACCGCCATCTCCTAGCATCTCCCCTTCCAAGATGCACTGAGGGTCTGTGGGATGAGGCACAGAAGACAAGGGCTCCAAGGCCGGAGAAGCACACAGGAACGGCAGGGCCCGCCCTGACCCTTCTCCCTCCCACCCCAGGCCAGACTCACATTAAACAACCAGCTTCCCTTTTTCCCTGCCCCACTGGGCCACTTCTACCAATTTAAACTCTGTGACAGTTTGAATGCGGCCCCCAGAACTCATGTCCTGGAAACTTAACCCCCAAATTCTTATGTTGCTGGTCCTGGGAGGTGACTGGAGAGTAGCTGAGTCGTGAGGTGGCCCCCGTGAGGGATTAGTGGCTCGATAAGGAAGGGAAGGCAGCTCTGAGCTGGCTCCTGCTCCCCTCTCTGGCCACCTGGTGCTTCCACCAAGCAATGATGTAGCAACAAGACCCTCCCCAGCTGTTGGCCACTTGACCTTGGACTTCCAAGTCGGTATCATCTGTTACAGCAGCAAAGTTTAAACTAAGACGTCTTTCCACGTCTTGATCATAAACTCCTTTCTCTAATTTTCTTTTTATTTGGGGGAGGGTTTGCTGAGGATTGAACCCCGAGCGTTTGTACTGAGCTTCATCCCCAGATCTGTTTCACCTTTTATTTTGAGACAGGGATTGAGTAAGTCATTATGTTGCCCAGGCCGGGTTCAAACTTGGGATCCTCCTACCTCAGCCTCTCAGAGTGCTAGGGTTACTGGTGCACACCACAAAGCCCAGGTAAAACTCCCTCTTTCTATTCCAGCCTGTCTTGTGGAGCTTGCGTTCTTCAGGGCATCTTCTGGAAATCATGTCTTTGTCCAGATGGCCCGACCAGAGAAGGCAGGGCTCAGGCCTAACAGCTGCGCAGGAGAGATGCTGCACAATCTCTCCAGGGCGGGATTTTTGGAGAAGCTGAGGAGGAAACTCCAGGTAATAACATTCCTTGGCTGGATAAAATCCCAGCCATCCACATCCGGTATAGAAGCTGATCTCTGTGGGGAAGCAAATTCATACTTGAGTTGGTCATGGGGAAAGTTGTATTTTCCTCCCTGCCACCACACCCTCTTTCTCCCAAGCAAATCCCAGTGAGACTGGCGACAGCGTCCCAGGAAAGCACAGGGACTGTGGCTTGGCAGCCCTCCCCCGTGGAGATGGTGAGTCCTAGAGCTCCATGGTTCCTAGTTGCATGCTCCCCCCCCCCAGAGGTTGCTGAACAGATGCTGGACGCACACTTGAGTGCGACTTGGCCCCTTGTTCATGTGCCAACATGCAAGGAGCGTTGAGCTGATCAGGAGAACATGGGCAGGAAGCGAAAGCAACTCAGACACATGTACTTCTTCATCAAGATGCACCACTCCCTTTAAATGTCAGAAAAGCAAAAGATATCCTGATAATATTTATTTAGTAGACAGAAGAAAGTGAAGCCAGCCTTACTGAGGAAAGACAACTCTGAGAAATCACAGTGAGATGGTCAAACTGGCCTGGCTGCCCAGAGCAGAGAGACCCGGTTAGGGCCTGACGCTGTGGAGCAGGGCTGATCCCAGGGCAGAAAGGTTGCACCAGGGCAGCATCCAGCCCAGCTGCACTTTGCTCTCACTGCCATTCCAGCAACAAGCTCAAAGGCAACTTTCCTTTGACGTTCTGGCAGCCTGCAGTCCGACATGAGAGGCAGGGAATGCACAAGCATGCGTGCACCAGGATGGGAAGAATTCCCTCCCCTCGGCCCCGTTTTATCCTGTCCTAAGCCCGGATGGTTTACAGCTCTGTCACGCTCAGGCTACTCTCGCAGGAGGGACTCCGTTTATGCTTCCCGGAAACATGTATTCTTTGCGTGAAGCCGATCCACACTGAGGGAAATGATGGACCCTCTCCGCCTTGAAATGTTCTGTGGAGTTATTTTAGGAATGGGAGCAGAATAAAAGACACAATTAACAAAGAGTACGTTTCAAACTGCTGTAATGTGAGCGGTGTGTTGTTTATCTAAGGCAGTGCTGGTTTTTTAAACTTCGGAATTTGTGTTTACTCCCCTCTGATTATGGTCTTGTATCAGTTGCAGTTTTAGCAGGAAGCAGAAACCACACCGTAAACTGAACGGGGAAAGTGGGGGTAGGGAGGATTACTGAGTAAAGAGAAGGGTGGGAGGAACAGGTGACCGGAGAGTAAGAGATGAACCCTAAAGAAGACGGGCGCAGCAGCGTAAGGAGCAGGCCCTCTCCCTGGAGCTGGGACAGCCCACCCCAGGAACCCCCAGGGGTCCCCGCCCCCGCCAGGACAGAGAAGAGGCAGACCTGTTCAGGAGCACACCCCCAAGCTCACCGAAGGGCAGAACTGTCGTAGTGTTGCACCAGTACAAGACATAAGTCCACTAAAGCCTGCAGGAAATGTGCTCTATGGGGTCCCATGGAAGCTGTTCATGTGAAGGTGTCATGGTGGAGGTGTTCTGCCATAAAGCCCCCCCACTTGAAAGTGCTGGGGCCCCTGCTGGCTCCCACACACTGCACAAGTTAGGCCCCAGGGAGGTATGGATGTTGCAGAAGCTTATGCGAGGCTCCAGGGTTTGCCACACACACTGCGGAGACAATGCCCTGAAACAAGAAGGAAAGCCCATCCCAGCAGTGACTCTCGGGGCGTACTGATGTATGCTGCACCAGATGGCAGGGAAATACTCAAGGCCTGGCCTTTACTTTGCAGATCAGACAGTGAAGTTTAAATTTGGAACTCAGAGGTGGTCAGACGACAGCCAGCGCGGTGCCCCCTTTCGCTCCTCAGCTTTCATGTGCACCTCTATGCACACTTGAACATCTGTGTAACAGATTAACTCCATATTCGTGTCCAGTAGGTGATAAGATGCAGCTACCTGGCTTACAAGTAAGAAGAAGAGGAAGAATGAGGAGACACACAGTCCAGGCAGGCGTTCTAGACACCGCTGCTTGTAGTAACTATTCCTCAAGTCTTATAGTCTCACTGAGCTTTTTGGCAAAAATTAGAAAATTAATTTCCAACAACATGTTCATAAAGAAAAACAGAGGAGTGAAGAAAATATGAAAAATACTTTACACTGTAATTTTCAGCAGGCCATGTTAGCATCTAAGGCTTCTTTCTTCTTCTGTTACCTATTTCTTTGCTCTTAGCAGGAATCACAGCTGCTTTGGCTTTTCACTTGGTAGAGAAAGCCAAGTCTTCGTTTCCAAAATGTTAAAGTCCTTGATCATCCTGCCTCTTCCTTGTTTTCTCTAGACTTTCACTAAACTTTATTAGTAGGTAGTTTTTACATGGAAGTACTCAGAGACACTCAGAGAATCCTCTGAGTTCCAGGTGTCCCAGTTATGCATCAGCAACCTGATTTTCCCTCTGTGATCAGGATCCATCACTCCAGCCAGTGGAGCAAGTTCTTCTTCTGACTGTTAGTCCAGGGGCTCTGGGACCCTCCTAGCCATGTCTAAGTTTCATCTTGCTCAGCAGAATCATCATAATTGCCCTGATGAAAGCACTTCTGCTGGAAGGGCAAGGTCACCATACCTGCAGGGCCTCGAGTTGCTTAGATGGAAACTTGATCCTTGTATTCTTGGCATATTGGTCTCTCACTCAAAGCAGATAACGCACCCCGCAAGACAGAACCCTGGTTTTAAGAAACCAAATGTACAAATCAATTGGGAATATTTCAGATTATAATAATATGAAGAGGGTGCTGTTCATTTGATGTTAATTTTTCAAAATTTTAAACTCACGTTTTATCCTTTAGGAAAATATTGCCTACAAAAGGAAAGTTGGAAAATACTCTGTTACAAAGTATGAGCTTGGTGATGCATTTACTACACTTTTTTCATTATAACCCCACCTGGCAGGTAACTGTTAGCTTCCAGCGTTTTGACAGCTGGGTCCCAGAACCACCTCAGGGAGAAGCGACCTTATTAGCAGGAATGCTGGTAAAAGAAACTAGGATCAGGTGTGCATGGTCATAACAGTTCCTCCAGGCATCTTTTCTCCAAAGTCTGAGGATTCCCTGGAGAAATGTAAATATATTTCTCATTCTATCTCCTCTCAGAGGGAGAAGACAAGAAATTCAGGAAAAGAAAGAAAGGAAAAGTAATAGGGAAAAAGAAGGCAAGGAAAATAAATCCTGTGAAATATGAAAAATATTTGATGTCCGTTGCTAAATAGTCCCATGTCTTGCAGGTGATAGACCTATAAAGCTACAGCTGAGCTCTAAATCCATCAGAGGCCAAATCCCATTTTAATCTGTTTTGTTTTTGTTTTTGGTGAATTGGTTGGTTAGTTAGCTGCTTGGGTTTCCCATTCTGCTGTGCTGCCGCTGATATCATAGTATGCATAAGATTCTACGTAGAAAGGTCTGTCTGCTTGGATCTTTCAGGATAACTTTAAGTAAAATATTTAAAAGTGAATATGAGAAGAATTTGGGAAGCAAAGAGACAGAAGGCTTATAGGTCAAAGAATTTATGGTTTTATGTTTTGTGGGTTTGGGAGCAAGAAAAAAGAGGCAGAAACCAATAGCTTGTTTCAAACCATGGTTGTAGAGACTCCACAGCAATGGGATAGTGGATAAAGTGTTGCGGTGGGAGATGGAAACCTCCTGCGTTAGCCAAACCTCACTGATGACTAACTCGTTTCTAACAGCCACCCTCAGCCGCTCCCACGGTGATGAACTTCCCGCTTTGTGCTTTGCAGAATAGCCAAGTGGGGCATGTACTTAGTGGGTCTGTGGCCACCCAGAGACCTCTGGGTAACTGATGGTTTCCCTGCTCTCACTGGAGGCGGAATGAATGCGTTCCGTGTCTCAGAGAGCAAGAAGAGAAGCAGAGAGTGCGCTGCAGGAGCCACAGCCCAGAGCATACCCAGCGCCCTGGGCCTGACTCCTATCCTGCCCCAAGCGGGCAGCTGGGATTGTGATCCAGAAAAACGGAGAGGGTCAAGGAATCTTCTCATGACAAAGAGGATTTGATATTTGTTTCTGTGACTGAAGGTGCTTGGCCAGCTTCTTTGAGAAGACACTCCGATTAGATAAAGGATTGGAGTAGATTTTTCTAAAACTCCTCCATTATATCAGCTAGTGTGATCCATCATCATAAGTTCCTAGTAGTGAAAAATGGGGCAGCCTCAGCAGGATTAACAAATGCTGATAACCAGTAAGGAACACAGAACAGAAAATTTAAATCAAAACTTCAAAGCGAATGTGTAGACTTGGTGCCCAGGTCTTGGTTTCTAAAGCTATTCTCCCACAGAAGGAACTGGGGCTCTTTGGAAAAATGACTGAATCCAGGACTGTGGGGCAAAAATACACAAAAGAAGCCCAGAGCATCTTGCGGTGCCAGAAAGTAAGGAAGTGCTCACAACTTTTAAAAAGGAAAAAGAAACAAACCATAGAGTTAGGTCAAAGGGACACAGGAGCCAAACGTAAGAGCTCCCAGTGCCAGAGCTAGAGGTTCGAACAAAAAGCCAAAGTGCAGGGGTGATAGCCCAGAGTACAAAATAAATCCCCAGAATCCTTTGTGGCAGCAAGAAATAATGGAAAAATGAACAAGTGAGGCAGAAGATAGAGATAAATCTCCCGACAGAGGGATTTCTAATCGTTTCAACGGATGCCTTGCGCTTGAGGGGGTGAAGCATAATTCCCCACTCTTTGAATATGGACTGCAGCATGGTGCAAGGACAGATGCTCCTTCCAAAGAGTAGGTGCTGGCAAGGTTGAGAGAAACTTGACCTTGGCTGAATGATCAAGGTCAACACCAATAGTCCTGAGTCATGTTGACAACATGTGCCCTTGACATGGCCTTCACCCCAAAACACGTAACCCTACTCTAATCAAGGGAAACACACTGGACAAACCCAGTTAAGCGATATCTGATCAGTGCTTCTCAGAACTGACCAAGCCATCAAAAGAAAACCAGCAAGGACCATCTGAGAAGTGCCCTGGCTAAGGGGAACATACGGAGACACAGTGACTTGCTATCATGTGGAACCCCAGGGCAGAAATAATTAGGGGGCGACTGCAGCCATGTGAACAAAGAATGGGTTCTCTTCACAAGCAATATCATTAGTTCATCAACTATGACAAACGCTCCACTCTGATGTACGGTGTTAATCTTTGGGAAAACCAGGCACAGGGTACTCAGGAACTCTCTAGACTGCCTTTATAATTTTTTCTGTGACTCTAAAGCTGTTATAAAAAATAAAGTTGTTTTTTTTTTTGGCAGTACTGGGGATCGAACTCAGGGCCCTGCGCTTGCTAGGCAGGCGCTTATTCCACTGAGCTATATCCCCAGCCCAAAAAATAAAGTACATGTTTCAAAAAGTATAACCCTAACAGCCAGGGCTCAAGGACAGTTCATGGTGACACCATCAACCCATTCCTCAGTTCCAATGTAGAGCAGCCAGGGGCTCCATTCAGGGCTGCATAACACTGCAGGGTTAGTGACACATCTGTGACATTTCCAGGGGAGTCTGCAGTGGACAATTACATCCTCGTTGGGAGAAGCACTGCAGTTTTGGATAGAACATTTTGGACTGAGTCAGTCTGGCTTTCAGAGTCACTACTGGAGGGGCCAAGCTTATGGCCACACACATTCATTTTGACTTTCTATATCAAACTCTTAGGCTTTCTCAATGTTTCACCCTAAGTCACTTCTCAAACATACAGGATTTCTTGCACAACAGATCCAATAGTTGTGTATTCACAAAGATTCTCACTGATTCCTGAAGACAGTATGGCACATTGGGAAACATTGACGTCTAAAATCCCATTAGTTAGAAGAAAACAATGCTACCAGGGATAAACTTGTTCTCAAGTTCACCTTGTAAATTCTTCACCATGTGCACAAACTAGATAATAGCATTCCCATTAGATTTACATGACCAAATATTGTTCTCTACACAGAACACATAACCATTCCACTCAGGAGAGTCTCTGGTGAGCTTGTCTTCACATCTGGGCAGTGGTTTTCACTTAAAGCGTAGGTGAATTTCTGAGCCACATTAGCTATAGCAAAAATTTTAAAGTCTTACTGAAATGTCTTCTTTTACAGTGTATTAAATCACTGAGCATGCGTTTTTTCCTTACATTGCCGATAGATTGAATCACTATTGTCCTGCCACAGCGTCCTAATGTGAGTCCCTCACGACTCACGCACTTTGCAAAGTAGACACGTGGCGTTCTTTCCACTCTTTCACGCCGGCTGGTTTGTCTTCGTTTTTCTTCTTGGCCCCTGTAGGCTCCTGGTTTTCTTCTTTTGGCTTTCTTCAGACGGCACAGGAAGGAGATAAGGGGTGTTTCATCCCCTTTTCACTCCAAGTGGAAGAGCACACAGATGACGAGGGTAGCCCCAGAACACTCCCTGTTAGGGATACGAGAAGTGTGGGGGCTGCAAGGGACAAACTCTCAAGCCCCATTCAGCAACTGGGGCTGTGCCAGAACATGCCTCAGCAGCAGTAGAGCTTTGTCAGTGTAAAGAAAAACAAAATCACAATTTTTGTGATTTTTTTTCTTTTTTTTAAGAGAATGAAGCAAACAATAACAAAATAACCACATAGACAAAAACAACACAACACAAAAACAGTAAAAATGATACAGGGTTTCAAAACAAAATGATAGGAATTAACAGTGGTTGTTATAGTACACATTGCTATCTTCAACAAAGTTGCTCAGATTACTAGGTGTAAGAATGCAAGATTGATCAAACCATTAAAGAGAATAAAAAATAATTTAAAAGGTATTAGAAATGATACAGAGCTTCACCAAACAAGATGGTAGGAATTCACCAATGGTTGTTATATTGCATATTGTTGCCTTCAAATTAGCTGTTCAGATTACCAGATATAAGCATGCAAAACTGGTCAAAAAATTTAAGCACTAGCTGTTCCTTTCGATAAACCAATAGACATCAGCAGTACAATTATCCCAGCTATCTTTTATTTTCTCTTCCTTTTTTCTTTCACAACTTTTGTGATTCTCAAACCTGCCGATTAATATATCCAATGAGGACCAGCCCTCCCACCCTAGGTGAGTGAGCTTTAACTTGCAGAACAAGTGGAATTTCTAGGGCTGGATATGGCCAGCAGGCCCCGTGTGAGAGACCTTTTCCTAGAGGGACAATGCCAGGACACCACGGGGCTCAGGTGGGCTGAGCGGTCCAGGCTGCGTCCCGCACCCCACCCCGGGCTTCCTCCTTCAGGGCACCCTCTGAGCGACTTTCACAGTAGCCTCAGCTACTGGTCTTGGCCCCGCTGCATCACTGACTCATGGAGCTGATGAGCCACCGGCTCCCCAAGGCCTCTGAAGGCCTGAGCTCTGCTTGCCCCACCCTGTGGGGCCTCTCTGGTCCAGCATCAGGGACTTTCAGGTCAAGGGGAGCCAGATGTCTTCGTGTTGGCCGCTCGCTGCTGTAGATGAAGAAGCGCATGAGAGAGAAATCAGACCACTTGCCACAGCCACACACAGATCACACCTGTTCCAGAGCTGGCCCGATCCCTGCCTCTTCCCTCCCCTCCTCTCCCAAAAGGAGTAGGCACTCCTCTGCTGCGCTCCATTCCCGGCCCTGTGCAAAATATTAATGACAGCCGTGTTCGGGTGACAGGTTACAACCTCTTTAATAACGCAGAAATACAATATAGAACTATGTTAATGTTACGTGAAGAGCACCATACTTAGAAAGTATCATAGTGTAATGTATTAGGCCACTTTCTGTTACTATAATACAGCAAGGCTAGGCAGTTCATGAAGAAACAAGGTTTACTTACAGCGAGGTGTGGTGGCACACACCTGTAATCCCAGTAACCTGGGAGGCTAAGGCACGAAGATCCCAAGTTCAGGCTGATCTGACCAATTTACCAACTTAGCCACACCTCAATATAGCCCGAGGATATAGGTGGGCATAAGGCCGTGGGTTCAATCCCTGGTGCTACACACACACGTGTGTAGCTCATTGCTTGGGGATCTCAGGGGATGACACCTGCATTGGCCCGGCTCAGGTAGAGCCTTGTAACGAATGGCTTCATGGTGGTGGAGGTGTGGACAGGCAACAGCAGCATGGTCAGATGGCAGCCAGAGCCTGGGCAGGCTCTCAAGTATCACGAGTTGCTCTCCAGAGAAGGCACTCAGAGTCCCAGGACCTGCCTCAGTTCCTCCTGAGGAGAATGCCCTCAGCCCCACCGGCCCCCATAGATTCATGTCTCAAAGGCCCCACCCACCCTGCCCAAACCCCAGCGCTGTGAGGATCAAATTTCCAGCACAAGACCTTGGGGAACAAGCCGCTTTCAAGTCATTAAATAGAATCATGTTTTAATTCTGTTTTTAAAAGTGCACTTATAATGTGTGAAACATAAACGGGAAAAGTAGCATCAATATTCTGAATATAATAAGAAATAAGCAAAGAAATTATATAAATCAATGCATTTTTTAAAAAATAGAATGAAGAGTAAAAAGGATGCAGAATGATACCTGGAAACAGCAGGTTGATGAACTCGGGCTGGTTGATTCTCCACACTTTCCTTTTAGTGCTATTTTCCCAAGCCACATTTATTACTTTTATAATAAAAATATTGTTAAACTAGTTTGTCTCCAATTCTTTACGAAAAAGTGAAATACCACTAAGAGGGAACACAAACATTCGTGGAACAAATTGCTTCTCTGTTTGTAGACTTTTTTCCCCCAAGCAAGTATTTTGTTTTCCTCTTATAAATCATAAATGTCATTTTATTGGATATCCAGTCCTCATGCAGTAAAACAACTGGCAACTTCAGGAAGATTGTTAAAGTACTTAAGAGTGCCAAGGATTTTACATACTTTGGTCTCATACATAAAAGCACTTCTAATAAGGGACAGAAATGCCTAAAAGTCACTCTACGGGGAGACAAATCATAGGAAACTGCTGTTTCTGCCCCAAGTGACTTCATGAGGTTTCCATGGTAAAAGGCCTGTTTCTGTGGAAACAGCCTCTTTCCAGAGCGCTCCAGGTTCAGGGTCACGCCTGTCCTCAGTGCCCTGCTTCAAACTGTTAGGAATGGATGACGGGGGGCCCGGATCCACTGTGAGCCGTTGCCTGCCAACGAAACAAGTCGGGAGCCGTGGCACTGGGCAAGGCGTCCGCCCCTCTGGGGCAGCTGCAGGCCTCATCTCAGCGTCAGGAGCAGCATCTGGAGCGGCTGGACTTCTGACACCTGGACCCAGCTTCAGCCTCCGCGTACTCTGATGCGGAGCTCCAGGCAAAGCCCTTTTTAGGGGAGCTGCTGCAGCAGGCTGTGGCCGGTGAAGACCCCACTTCCCTCCCTTGTGTGTCCCGCACCCCTCTCCCTCCGCAGTCACTGCAGCAGGGCTCCGAGCACCTGGAGACTCATGTTTCCCCTCTCCCTTTGGTGCTGCCCTCGTTCTGATCCTCTCTCCCCTGGGCACGCCGTGTCCTCAGCTGTGTCCCTCTGGGCAGGTTGTAGGGGACTGTCTTGTCCTTCTCGGGGACGCCTTGTTTGCTTCTTAGTCTACACAGCCTGGGTTGTGGCCCCAGCTCAGTTCTTTCTGGCTGTGTGATTGCGGGATCACGGTGGACCCAGACACAGAGCGGCACGGTGTGAGCCAGAGGCAGGCCTGAGAAGCCCAGCCCGCAGCCTGTCACACCGGGCCTGCACCGGGTAAGCAAAGCCAAGCGGCTCTTACCCACATCCTCAGCAGAGCTCGCACAGCCCTCTGAGCTCATGCAAGCAACGTGCACCTGGTATAGGCCAAAGAGCCTCTGTGACCCGTCTGTGTCCCTGATGACAGGGACGGAGGGCTCCGCACCACGCCTGGCTCCTGAGTGCCTCTCTCTGCTTTCCCTGCTCTACAAGTCAAACAACGGAGGCGGCTTCCTGAACATATCACCTGGCCCTCCCACCACTGCGAATAGAACAGCCACGGCTGACCAATGCACCATCACCCTGCGCCTTCACGTGTGATGCTTACTCCCTCGGCTAATAAACAACCACAGCCTGTGAAACGACCCCCGGGGAGGCGAGGGCCGAGGGGCAGCGTGCACTGTTTGAAAGGGCTGAGTAAGCATCAGTGTGTCTCCCTTTGAACACAGGCAAAGGGATTTCTATAGTTTTATGGCTTTTCCGTTGCCCTTTCACCAGCCAAAGGCTGGGTGCAAAACTCTAACTTGAAGTCTGAATTCTTTTTCCACCCTGGGTAGCTCACTGCTAAGTGGAGAGAGGAATGAGCCTGCAGTGCCCCAGCCGCTGGCAGACTCCAGAGACAGCAGTGTCTCCTGTGGGAGAGGGATGGCCTGGCTCCATGCCCCCTTTACATTGTCCACAGCAGGGCAGGACCAGGAAACTGTCACCCAGGCCCAGTGCTAGCTCACCCTGACTTCATCTGACGCAGGGTCCCTTGGCCGCTGCGCGCAGCGGCTGCCGTGTGGTCGTCGACGTGGTGATATTCACAGTGTTCTGCAGTCAGGAAGGGGACGGTGGGGGAGGCTGGAGCATTCTCAGCTCTCGGTGGTCTCCCCCAGCCCGGCAGTCCTGAAGACGGGACGGTATCGTTGCCTCTTAAAATGATTTATCCTCAGCTAAAGGTGAAGCACAGTGGCAAGTGAAGGTGCCACACAAGAGCCACTCAGGCCCCAAGCTGGACTCAGCACCTTCACTGTGCCAACTACCAAGCAGCAAAAAACCACTGGGGTTCAGGGAACTCCAAGCATCCTGGGCACCCAGACTCTGTGCAAACTTGAGCACCTATGACCACAGAGAGTGAGGGGTCTGCAGTGTCTCAGACGCCCAAGGGGCGTGCATGCCCTCAGAGCGAGCACAAGCCCCTCAGTGCACCCAGGAGCTCTATGTAAGAGGCGCCCAGTGCAGGCAAAGCTGCTCCGGGCGTACAGTTGGTCTTTGAGCTGAGGTTTGGATGGTAACACAGTTAGTGAAGGAAGAGGAACAATTTGAGCCAAGGTGAGGGGCCAGGACAGGACAAGCAGCCCCAAGGGGACAAGGCGAACAAAGGCTGTGGGGAGAGACAGTACTGCCGCAGCAGGGTCCGAAGATGAGCAGGACACAGCGACACAGGTGATGCTGATGGCAGCCAGGCCTGGTGGGACCCAGACTCAGCCACTCTCCAGACTGTGCGCGCTCAGACTGCCCACGCCAGTACCCCCTGTACCTCTCTGGAAAAACAAAATGGAGACCTTAGAAAGAGGAGTGGAGACCTCGGAGAAGAACACGGGCCTGGGAGAAGCGTATTCACTAATCTTCAGCCCTTCTGCTTGGACTTCTCTTTCCTATTCCTCTCCCTTTAAAAAAGAAAAAAAGTACCCTTACGTAGATAGGCACCAGGCTAAATGAAATTGAAAACCAAGTGTACGAAGGGAAAAAACAAAATAAGTTCATTGGGAGAGAAGTCGGCAGCACCCACATGCAGTCCCTGAGAATCCTCTGCCTGCGAGATGAGATTCAGTGTGAGTCCTGGGTCAGCAGCAGCGAGTCAGAGGTCCCCAAAGAAGAAACAAATGGACACAGGTCCCTTTGCCTGAGTGCAAATATCCCCAGCTCTCCTCCTATTGAGGCGGGCTTCCCTGCCTATCAACCAATTTGTCCACTCACGGATCTGTCTGGGCCTCCTGACGTCCATCGTCACACTTTCTACCTTCCCACAGGGTGTTGGGTTACATTCGGTATGCAGACACTGCTATGCTTGTATACTTTTGACTTGAAAACATCGTGTGCACGTGTGTGTGTGCGCATGTGCATGCATCCGTGGGTGCACACATGCTACAGAGTGTTGCTGAGGATGGAACCAAGGGCTTCACATACACTAGGCAAGTACTCTGCCACTGAGCTACACCCCAGCTCTCAACCTCAAGACTTTAACAGCTGTGAACAGCTGTGATCTGTCCATAGCTGGAGCATAAAGACACCCACTTGGCCCTCCCCCTCCCCCGAAGGGTCGCTGGCAGGGATCTTTAAGGCTTTGGACTCAAACACACAGGACTTCAGGCTGGAAACTGCATTTACTCAGCAGTATGCAAGCATACTTTTCTTGGTTACAGTACAAACTTGTATGACTTTAGGATTGTTCAGAATCTATGTGGTTTAGTTTCTCAGAGCTGAAATTTAGACTTCCATACAGTGATTAGTTGATGGCTACACATCTTTTATTCAGTTAAGCTGAAGGCAAGGAATGGCTGTCTGTTTGTAGAGGGCATAATATTAGAACACTGAAATGTTCACAAAAATTCCATCAGTTTGGTGAATATTTGACCTGGCCTTCATTTCCTCCAATTACTCAATGCACCTGCTGCAGGAAAATAGTCATGCGGTGGCTCTATTTAGGCAATGATGGCTTGTGTTCACATTGATTGTTTTAATAAAGGAGTGACATCCTAGATGTCTGCACTCTCTGTCCTAACACTTGGTAGTATTTAGAATATTCTCTATAAATTTTTACTGAGTAGAAGCTGCTTGATGTTAAAGGTAATGCTATTAATAGAAATTTAGCAAATCCATCATATCTATTAAAGTAAGTCACTTTTTTCCAGATTGTTGATCTAAATTACAAAACTGTACCCTAAGTTTTCAATTCTTTTGTTTCATTCTGACAACTCTTGGTGGACCCCCAGACTCTCTGGGTAGTGCCCTGTTCTGTAAGGACACAGCTAACCCAGTGGTCACTGATGGCACCACAACGATGGGACATTGGTACCAGGGTGTGGCAGTGCAGTCACCAATGGGTACTGACAGGCTGCCTGGTTCTGCTTTAGTTAAGTCACAAACTGAGGAAGTTCCCAGCAGTGCCGGTGTACTCCCCCAAAGTGACAGAATCACAGCTGTGGCATTTGGTATCATAGAGGGCATCCATGATGCAGGAAGTAGCTACTTCCATAAGAGCAGAGGACTGGGTGCAGTAGAGGGTGGGAGGACAAGGGCTGTGACACAGAGGTGACATGGGGGCGGCTGGAAGAGTCCCTCATCTAAAGGGATTTGCCAGAGTTGCACTGGTTTTCTTGTGGCTTGTTTCAGGATGCTGTGTTGGGGCGCATGCAGGAGCTGAGATAGAGGCTGAGGACCCAGAGACTGGGAGGTCAGGGCCCTGAGGAGGGATGCGCAAGCAGGCTCTGCAGTTGCTGGCCGCAAGACTCCAGGGCCAGGTGAGAAGGGGAAAGGACAGAGATGAAGAGGCCAGTGGTTGGCAGAGACCAGGGAGCTAATGGGGGTCTTGGAGTCCAAGGCCATACTCCAGGAGCTCTCCTTCAAATGCCAGCTCTAGGGTCTGCACGGGGCTGGCTGTCCTCACATGGATCTGTCCTGAGATAGAAACTTCACTGCATGCTAAAGAAAATGTACAATTCTTGTCCCTGCAATTTCTGCTGTCTTCAGCTAAGCCTGTGGAGGTCTTCTCTGGGTCCCACCTGGCCTTCTGCAAAGCAGCTGGCAAGCAGCTGGGCCCAAGCACACGGTACTGCAGACCTCCTCTGCCAGGACTTACACAGGGTGCTCTCGGCCGCTCCTCACTAAAGAGGGAACAGGAAGAGAGAAGAAGAGGATTTAAAAGGGATATGTGTAAAGTTCTGTATACAGCGCTTGTGCATTTGGAAGGAAAGGGTGCAACTAGTGTGCAAACTGGCCAGAGTCAGGCAGGCCTGGCAAAGCAAAGACATGAGCGACCACCCTCTCCTGTGTCTTGTTAAACCCTTCTGTGAATTACTCACAAAGGAAACGTCTGCAGGAGTTCTCAGGACACACCCTGAGAATTGGCCTCCTGTGTATCTGCAGGAATTTCTATGGTCACCCACACCAAGGGCTTGGGGTGAAAACTGGCCCCAACAGGCCAACTGGCTGTGGTGGTGAGGGGAGGTCACTCTGACATCCCAGCGCTGAGAAGCTCCCTCTGGACAATCTGCTTCCCGTGCCCTGGAATGCACTGGATTTTCTTCAGCTTAGCAACACAATCTAGGTCACTCTCCATCATTTTCATCTCACTGTCACTTTTTAAACCCACAGCAGACAGAGCAGAACGCTGCACCCACTAAATGCTCCAAACACAAGTTTCCACTTAGCCTTAAAATTGGGCCACTAGTTTCCATTAAACTCATCAGCTCAGCCAGCTCTCAGGTGCTACCGGGAAGAGGGACTTGGAGGTTGGCCAGACATAAGGTGGACCAGGTCAGTGGTAGAGCCCAAAGGAGCCTAGGACAGCAGGCAGTCATCTGCATGCGCTAATATCGCATGGTCTGAACCAAGGCGGTGTTTCCATGACACAAGCAACAGGAGGCCTGTCCTGTGCACGCTCACTGAGCACTCCCCTAGCATCCCAGGTCCTGAAGACTCCTCTTACTAATAAAGGGTCCACAGTAAATGTCATATCTCGCCTTCAACAGGCTCTGACTCACTGAGAACTTAAGTGGTGATTGAAGCCATACGGTGTGGTGGGCCTCTGGCTCACTCCTTGGGGAGCAAATGGAAGAGCTGGGACCGCAGCCCAGCCAGGAACTTGGCCCCCTCTGGGTGGTAGGGTTTCTCAAGGCAGGCTAGGTTTGGGGGCATCCCAAAACATGCGTTTCAAAATTATTTGACCTCAGTTTGGAACTCACTCCTCTCCATAGGACAAAGGAGCCCACACACAGGGTGTAGGATTATAGGATTTAGATATCCACCCACCATCTAACTGCCATAAAACTTGCTGGATCTGCAGTTTCAGCTGTGTCTACATGGATAACATGACCTTGTTTTATGGGGCGGGGCTCACTTTGTGAAAAGTATTTAATCCTTCTCAGCATTTGTTAGCCAAGGTTCAGAGACATGAAATGATTTAAATCACACAGAAAGTGACAGGAGTGAAGACTCAAATTCAGGTCTCAGCCTCAATATGAGGCAAAATACTCTTAAATTTCATTCATCTGATGTTCACAGTGAATCACCTTCCACACCAGGATGCAAGTTCCAGTGAGAACAGAGATTTTTATCTGTCTGCTTGCTGGTGTATCTATAGTTCCTGCTCAGATGTATTTGAAAGGGAGGGAGGGAGAGAGAGGGTAAAGGAGGGAAGGGAGGAAGGAAGGAAGGAAGGAAGGAAGGAAGGAAGGAAGGAAGGAAGGGAGGGACGGACGGAGGGAGGGAGAGAGAGAGGGAAGGAGGAAAGTACCACTTAATCCTGACCATGTAAACAGAGAAGCAGGAATTCCAAGAGCTGAGGACAGAGAGCTTACCCTGCCGGTGGAACCCAATGCTACTCCATCAGGAAGCGTTAGCTGTGAGGCTGTGGTCAGGTTGTGTAGGTGGAAGGGATCAGTATCTTCTACCCTGCAGCACACTTGGGACGAGCAGCTGAGTCTCTGACGTTGATTGCATGTTTTCAAGTTTCCAGTTTCAGCCTCAGCCTTCCTGCAGGGCACTGAATCTAAGATGGGGCCTCAGAAGGGAGGGTCTTTCTATCTACCCCTTATAAAGTCCCTGCTGGGCTTGATGCTCACCGCCCACCTCCCACTCTTCTTGTGTCCTCTCTGTTTCGCTCAACCTATTGATAGTGTTTAGTATTTGAAGTGCTCTGGTAGTGTTTATTGTTTTATCAGGAAATTTCCCAGAATTTTTTGCAGCAAATGCTGGCAACTGGCCAATTTTTCCTACACTGCCTTAGTGGATTCCATCATGTAGAATTCACAACTTTATTAGGACCAAGTTGTATGAGTGGATTTTTACATCTTTGAAATGGAATGGCTTATACTAGGATAATCTTTCTAGATGCACTAATGCCTTGTGCTTTTCAATTCTGAGTGGTGCTTTCAACTTAGGAAGACAGAATTTAATGTTCAGAGGCAGAGAAGTCATTGTCTTTGGATATTTGATTTATTTATTGTGGCCTTTTCAAAAAACACCATTTCAATGCCTATCACAAATTTAAAATACACATCACTTGGCCTAACCACTTTATTTCAGGAGCATATGGATATTACTGTATATTCAAAGATCTTTAGCTCTGAATTCTCATAAAGCCAAAAATTAGCTTAGTATGCATGTCTGTTAAAAAGGAGCCTGGTTAAATAAACCAAGATGTATCTATACACTGCAAAAATTTTTAACTATTTGGAAAAAATATTAACTACGTATTTATTGAGAGTGTGATATAGAAAGAGAAAAATACACTCTTGCCCTGAAAAAGTCTAACATAAGTATAATTGCAATGCAGAAAGAGAAGAGAAAGAATCAAAAGAAATACTTGAAGAGATAAAAGGCAAGAATTTATCAAAACTGCATGGTGGTGCATGCCTGTAATCCCAGCATTCTGGAAGGCTGAAGCAGGATGATAGCAAGCTCAAGCTCAGCCTAAGCAACTTAGTGACCTAGTGAGACTGTCTCAAAATAAGACACAGAAAGGGCTGGGGATGGAGCTCAGTGCAAAGGCCCTATGTTTGGTCCCCAGTGCTATGAAAGAAAGAAAGAAAGAAAGAAAGAAAGAAAGAAAGAAAGAAAGATCACAATCCAAGCAACTCAAAGATGCCCAAAGTACAATAAATACTGAGAGGGAAACTATCCCTCAACACATATTTGAATTGCTTCCAGACACATTATAAGAACAAGAGTTTACAGAAGACTTATTAAAAATTGCCACACCAAATTCCAGAGATACATAGAATCCTGACCTTGCAACTGATCACCATCCTCCCTATGTGAGCAGAGCTCTGCATCAGGCTGGCTCCTGCCTGTGCCAAGGGACATGTCTGCTGCTCCCAAAGCAGAGTCTCAGCTGTGTGGCACATTCAGGCCTCTGTAGACTGGTTCAATAAGAGACCCAGACCACTCTAAATCAGTTGCAGAAGAAAGTGTGGATGGAGATAAACAGATTTTATTTACAAGTGGACTGGTGTCAAGACACCGTGTGTAGCCATCTGACCTGGGCACCGAGGATCAAACGGGAACTCCAGGACCAGGCTGTCCTGGAAGTGCTGGGCTTGACACAGTCATCTTACACTGCACAGGAAGTAAAAGCTAGAAGGACATTGTGACACCACAGTGCATGGGATTTATTAGTACAGACTTCAAAAGAAAAAAAAGAAATAAAATACAAATGATGAAGATCCCTTTTATAATCATGTGCATCCTGCATATTTATACCCAAACACTTCCCACTAAGACTCCCTACATCTGAGAGGCAGGAACAGGAATGATTCAGGATTAGACCTCAGACCTCAGATCTCTGCTTCTTAACAGTGATGTGCCCTGAAAATGTCACCTGCCCTGTGAATCCACCCCTTCATCCTCAGAGCTCATGCTAAATTTAAATGTGACAATTTCCAGGAAGTACTTACACCAGTGTCTGGAACACTATAAGCACCCAGTGAATTGTAGTGGCATTTGATTTAACCATTGTTGTTAATCATACTATTATTCTCACGGTGATAATCTGAGCTCAGCTGGAGCAGGATGTGCCAGCGCCCCCCCCCCCCGCGCACCTTGTTCTGTGTGTCTCTCCCCAGCCCGGCGTCTAGGCTGCTTTCTCAGGCTAGAGAGGGAACGCACTTGGAGCTGCCCCACCGTCCCCAGGCCAGATCACCATGTGCTTCCTTGCCACGGCCAGAGCAGCTGCCCACTCCTGGACTGGGGACAGGGGCTCGGGAAGGACAGGGTGAGCATCGTGAACCACCCAACCCTCCATTACTGCTCACTTTCGGAAATCATCACTGCAATGACGGGCAATGCCAGCTTCATTGCCAGGGCTGCATCATCTAGACTGAGGCTCGGCAGATCTTCCTGTGAATGGCCGGGCAGGGGCAGCGGGGAGCACGCTGGGCTCTGCTAGTTACACACTCCCCGGAACTTCATAAAACGATCTGTGCAGGAAACTCAGCCTATGGGTCACATTTGTCAGGCCATGTTCTAGGACTGCAGTTTCCTCTCAGACACAGTTTGGTAGGAAGGAGGAACTCAGGCTTAAGTTTTCTTCATTCTGCTGAAATTACATTCAAAGTTGACTGTGTTTTCAGCTCTTTGGAAACTAGACTCCTACAGATTTGATTGGAAGAGAAGAAGCACTTCATTAAAATGAATTCTGATGTGCGCTGCATATATTCACACCCACGAATGTCTGCCATGCAAGTCATTAAAGTCACTAAAAACACCTGACCCTTTTCAGCCGGTTTCCACGGGAACAGATGTGAAAACAAAATGCACGCTCAGGCCCGACCGGGGCTTCTGGCTGAGGAGCAGGCCCCAGAGGCTGTTTGATTTCTGTCAGTGCCCTCCTGGCTAGGCCGCTGTCCCTCTCTCTCCTTGCTCCTCTCTCCCATCCTCCTCCTCCTCTCTCTGTGTGTTCCCTGTGCCTGGGGCCTCTTTCTCGCCTCGGCTGGGTGCCCCCATCCCGGGCCTCTGGATGGAGACCAACATCTGCTTCCCATCTCCCGCGCGCGCTGTTTAGCTGAGCTGTTTAGCTGAGGCTCCGCGGCCCAGATTCCCCGCTCATAAATCATACCCCGTCTGGACCTGAGCAGCTGCTCTGGGCCTGCTCCTCAGCCCATCTCCTTTTTTAGAAGAACAGCTCCCCTTCCATGTCAGCTCACATCGGGCTGCAATTCTCTAAGCTGATAATTTTCTCAAGTTTTATTTTTGAAATTTGGACAAATTCACTCTGAATAGGCATTTAAATTAACGATATCAGATTCACAGTTAGGTAAAACAGATGAGTTTATTTTAATAAAAATAGTGAGATGGCTGGAAGCAAATATGTGTCATCGTAAGAAGATGGGATATTTGATATTTTAAATAAGCTTTTCAGAAGTAGCGGCAGTTAACACATAATCATAGCTACGTGCCAGCTAATACTGGGACTGTTAACTCGTTTTGTTCTCACAGCAACCCCCACAAAACAGGTATTGTGGACCTTATTTACAAACGAGGAAACTGAGGCACAGAAATGTAAGGACCTTATCCAGATGGCTAAGATGGGACAGCCCCATGCCAACAGCCCCGTCTGGTTCTAGAGTCTGGGCTCTGCAGCCTCAGCTCCCACAGCTTGGTGTTTGTGCATTGTAAAGTCAGCCCGTTTCGTAGCGGGGGAGCCAAAGGCACAAGCAGGCAAGCGAGTAGAGCTGTGAGGCCAGATGCCACGCCAAGCCCATGCAGCTGTCTCCGTGCTGCTCTAGCACAGGCTCCCAGAGGTTTTCCTGTTCCTCCCAGTGGAATTAGAGTAAAAATCTCCTGAAGAAATAATGGAGAAACCACGTCAAACTCCAACCCAGTTTCTCCTGCCTTTGCCCGCGCCCAGCAAGTGGATCTCACACCAGACCCCCCGTGTCCCCTCACTCCACCCAGTTCTGACAGGTGCCACCTGGAGCTGGGGCTGGGTCCCTGTGAAGGCTCAGCTCCCAGCACCCCCCACACGTAGACACCAATCTCAAGGCTGTTCAGGACCTGCTCTTCTGACCCACCAGCTGTACCAGGGTCCCTGGAACCCCCTCAGGGCACACTGAATGTGCAGCCACAGCCCAAGGACTCGGGGACACGTGTGCCTCAGCTGACAGCGGAGGAAGGCGCCTCGGCTGCAGCTCAGGCGTGCCAGGGGTGGGGTGCGAAAGACACACGGGGCTCCTCCGCCTCTCCTTCCGCGCCACCCTCTAAGATGCGCCACAGACTCCGCTTTCCAGGGACACCGGTCCTTTAGGTTTATGTGAAACTCCTCTGCACACAGGAGGCAGAGCATGACCCAGTGCTAGTAGACAGAGCGGCCTGCTGCCCGGGCCCAGGGGCCTTCTTTCCTCGTGGGGCGGAGTGGGACTCTTCTAAGTGGAGGTCTTATCATCACCAAATATCTGACAAAAGGGGTTACAGAACTGCTTCGTGGCCAGCTTCAAAACAGAAGGGAAATTCTAATTTATGGCCTCCCATAGGGGGAGGGTCATGAGCCAAGAACTGCGGACAACACCCAGTACATATAGCATTGCACAGCAACTTCACTTTCCACGTTTCATAGATGCATGTGATAGGCACAGATTTCTCTTAACTGATTGACATCATAGGACAGATAAAATCAATGTCAAAATATTTCTGCACTAAAAATTGAACCAATCAATCAGATATCTTTACTATGGTCACAATGCCAATGAATTGTAGAGGAATTCAATTTTTAAGATGAAAGCATAAATTAAGGCAGGGAGCACTGAGTCTTGTACTAATTCTCAAATCACATTATTGGAAGATAACACAAGAAACACTCAGGGACTATTTTGGAGGCTGATTAGGTACTGAACTCTGTGCCTGCTGCTGGGCACAGGAGGCATACCTGATGCTTCCCCTCCCAGCTGAGAACCACTGTGCAGTGGCCAACACCAAAGTGCAAGGTGGTGCTTGCCACTCGCCGCACGGTGTAGAAATGCCTATCTCGAATGTGAGGGGGCTGCTGCCCTGGCTCCACCCTTTCCAAGCAATGAGTTCTGGAGCAGATTGAGTGCATGCTGTGTAACAAACAGCACCAAACATCTCAGCAGCCTCCTACAGTGCGAATGCGTCACTCACATGACCTCTGTAGGACAGCAGGAGGCTCTGCTGTATGTGGTCTCTCAAGGCTCAGGGTGTTTTATACCTGTACCACCAAGCGCACCGCATCCTTGGGATCACCGCCAAGAGACTGAAGAAAGAACGTGGCTTCCCATGATTTCCACAGGAGAGAGTGTGCACCCCTTCTCCTGCGCCTACAGGAAACATGAGACACATGTGGGGCCTGGTGGCTTCCACTGCAGGCTCACAGAAGGAATCTGAGACAGATAAAGAACATCCCCAGCCTGCTTCCTCACCTGGCCATGACTCTCCACCCCAGAAGTAAGATGGAGTGACAGGCCCCTGAGGAGCAAGGTTGCCTAATAAAGATAACTGGATGGAGATACTGATTCCAAAATATGTTGCGGTTAAAAAAGGGACTGCACGTTCAGAACCTACCAGACTGCAAGTGCATGGGTGTGTGTTTTATAAGCGCCATGGTTTCAAATCCTTATGACCCGTGAGGTTAAGTAACTTGCCTGTGGTTACAGAGATGGTAGGTGGTAAAGCTGCTCTCAGAACACGCGTCAGCTGGACTCCAATGTCTCTGTCATTGGCCCCCATGCAAGTCGGCTGATAAGAGCCCCACGCAGGGCGATGTGCCTGAGATCTGGCCCTGTGCACTTTTTACCTTACCAGCCTCAGTGTCCTCTGTCTCACAGAGGGATGCCTGAGCTTGGTGGTTGCCTGTACCTTGTTTTCTTTCTTCTTTCTCTCTTTACTGCTCTCTTTATTCTCTCTTATTCTGCAAATCACCCTTGGATTTGGTTTTGTGTCTTTAATATAATACGTGCCACACCCTCTACGCTCTTGGTGAAGCCAGTGCACGCAGAATAGCACTGAAATGTATTTATTTATCCATTTAGACAGGAAAACACAGCTGACATTTAGTCTGTAAATAGCCTCTCTGATTCGGTCAGCTACCTTCACCGTTATCCAGAAAACATAACCTCCCTACTGTATAGTAGCTTCTGTAGTTTGGAAGTAAAGTATTTGTGAAGAAGAAAAATCAGAAATTCATAGCAAGAAACTGACACTAGTGTATGGAATTGGCTGAGTGCTGTATGATCGTGTTTCCCAAGCTCCCTCCACCTGAGAAGGAAAGCAGCCAGCTGCTCTTTTTGGGCCACACGCTGCCGAGCCGGGAGCATTAGAATATTTGGTAATAAGTGTCACAGTATCCAGATGTTTTAACTCCCTCTTACTGCCTTGTTAAGGAGCTGAGGGAGATGCAGAAAAATAACAGCAAGACAAGCTTATTGTTTTTTAAAAGACGTTTCTTCTTCCTATACCCAGCAATATCATATGACTAAGTTGCAGAGAGATGGGTCATACAGGCAACTGCACCATTTCTAAAGCTAAAGCTGAAATACCATCAAGGAAACAAGAAAGCACGCGACCGGGAGGGAGCACCTGGGAAGAACGAGGAAGCCGGGCGGCAGCTGCTGTGGGCCTGACCAGACCCACACTGCCCCGGAGCTCTGCATCCAGACTTTCCCGTGCCCAGGTCCCCACCACGCCAACGGCGCCCCCCTCCAGCAGATGTTCCCAGGGCTGGTCGTGTTTCCACTTTCTTCAGCTGTCTATTCAAATGATTTATTTCTAGAAAAGCCCGGCCTCAGCACCATTCATAACAGACACACACACACACACACACACCCCTCTTGATTCTCCTGCTCTGCTATGTTTTTATGCTCAGCACTGATCGCCGCTTACCATGTCATGTACCCGCTCGCCTGCTTCTGCGTATTCCTCGAGTTAGGCTAGACTAACAAGTAGCATCTCGCTGTCATACAAGCTTGACGGGGGCTCACCACCAGTCCAAGGCAGGATTCAGCACTGGCATCTGTGTCCTGCTTGCACTCTGAGCTCCAACATACACGAATCCAGCAAGCGAAAGAGAGCACAGTGTGGAGACACATGCATGCGGGTGTTCATTTGTTGTCCAGCTCCAGGCCTGGGATTGTGACATTTTACTTGCTGATTTGATTGGAAAGGAGTTGGCCATATGATCAGTGATAACTTCCAAGAGCCCTGGGGATTTGAGTCTTCGGGTGTCCAGGCCAGAGGACGTGGGACAGTGCTGAGCAGCCATGAGCCCTGCCCACTCTTTCCACTCAAATGCAAGCTTCTTCAAACAACACCTTTGCTGTGCTTGTGGTTACACTCACTGTGCATAGAACAGCACCAGAAACACAGCAGACATTCGATAAATCCATGCTAAAAAATGAAAAAAGAGAGAGAGATAATTAACAGAGGCAAATTGGCTATGAACGTAGCCTGAGGAGCTGGGCTGCAGTCCAAAGCATACTGCACAGCAAATCCACCAACACTCCACACCTCCGTCTATTTTCCCACACACACTCCTGTGGATCCTTAAATTTAGAACCATGGGGGTTAAAAAGCTCAAAACTGCCCCAGCCTGGGCAGTTTCCCTCAGGGATCCTAGCAAATAAAAGTCATGATTGTCTAACTGTCGGGTTGATGTTATTCCTTAGTTAATGCAGACTGATCAGGTCCGCAATCTCTCCAATGAGTGTACAGTGAGGGCTAATAAAAGAGACAAAGGGCATGATTTCAGGTCTCCTGGAGGACCAGACCTCCTCACAGAATTCGAGATTCTCTGGGAGCTAAGACCAAGACCTTCTCTGGGTGGCCATATTTACTGAGTTACTGAAAAGGGAGGGGAGTACTCAAGAAGGGCAGAATTACTCAAGAACTTCTCCAAGTAAGGTATTAAATTAATCTACCCAGGAGTGAGATCCCTGAGGCTACAGTCTTTATCTAGTTAAGGCTGGATCCCGGTGTTCTTGGCTGTGATCTTGTCTTATCCTTCTAGGCTTTCCGGCTTCATCCACCATTACAGGCCTCAGCAGGGATCAGTGACTCACAGAGGTTCACTCGCTATAAGTCCACCCCCATCTCCAGACAAGGGCCTAGGCCTTGGACAGACTTACAAGAATACATGGAAAGCCCGTTGGTTAATTTAAGTCCTGCCCCGGGCTGCTTCATAGTGGTTTCCATCATCTAACAATTCTACCATTCAAAATGCACAAATGTATTTCTCATAAATATGAAAGATTTTAGCAATATTTTAGGTAATTAGATCACCTGAAAACTCCCAAGTTTAAGAGAATCTTGGTTTTTGTCATCAATTTCTGGGATGCATCTGTGTCCTTGCCTGATTTTAATGCATCCCTGAGATGAACTGGACTGATGACCACACTGCATGCTCACTCACACCTCAGGGAAATCTGTCCTCATCTAGCTCATAAGGACACAAGAGGAAGAGAATCATTAAATCAGGTAAATCTGGGACCACCAGACAGACTCGCCGAGGAGCTAAAGGGCAATGTGTCAACGAGGAGACATACGTTGCTTTTTCTGTCCAGAAGAAAGCACTATGTGCCTGGGCCTTTGACTGGGGTGTAGCTCTGGTTCCCAGCCCGTTGCCTCCACCATGTACGTGCTCTGTGAGATGGGCCTTAGCGCCCGTGCTGCAGATGGTGAAACACAGCATCCGAACCACATTGTGACTGAGTGTGGGGAGATATGCTTCTGACCAGGAGCCTCTGTCTGGACAGCAGCAGCAGCTCTGTAAAGTCACCTGGGTGCACGGGCTGGGTGTGCGTTGCATGCGCGTGTGTACGTGTGCACGTATGTACATGCCAAGTAGCCAAGCAGTGGTCCCTACACTAAACTAGCTTGTCTAGCACCACTCATCTAAAACTGCGCTTTCCAATTCTCCACACGGTCAGTCTGATTAGGGTGAGAAGACACTGACCCAAGCTAGGAACTGGAGTGGTGACTTCCCCAGAGATCAGAACGAGAGGGTACAGCTCTGTACCCAGCATGGATGTTTTATTATTCAGGAAAGCAGTGATTCCATTAGGAGGTCCCACAAGGCAGAAGAGGAGAGCAAGGAATTCTGTGGCAGGTTTGAAGAACAGCTAAATGATGTGGGGGGAACACCCTGAAAATCGCCTTTACCAATAATACTGACAGTTTTCTTCTTATTGAACATATACATATTTTGTTTGCAAGTGGAATTCTAATAAATAAGATATAAACAAACTAGTTCAGAAAGCTCAAACTAACCCAGTTGTATTAGTGTGTGTTTTTTTTTAATTGTTCCTTAACAAATACCACAAACTTAGCGGCTTAAAATAGCACATGTACTCGCTTATGGTTCGGCAGATCTGAAGTCTGAAATGGTTCTCAGTGGATGGAAGGAAATCGAGGTGCTGTTCAACTTCCTTGCTGCCTGAGAACTCTGCCCCAACCACTCCTCCAGGCAGGCAGCCCCTTGCCCAGCCCTCGCCCCCTGCTTTGTTCTTGACTCTGATCTTCTGCCTCTCTCTTTCATTTCTGAGGACCCTGGTGACTGCGCTGGGCCCCATAGATAACCTAAGATTATTGCTTTGCTGCATAGCAAATTCAATCGCAATGTAGCTGCACGCCCCCTCCGCTGTGAGCTGTAAGGTAGTCCCAGGTTTCGAGATCCAGATGTGCCCTTTTGGGGGGGGAGGCACTGCTCTACCCGCAGCTCTGGGGCCTCCAGCTGGCAAGTGGCAGTTGTGTTCAAACACAGGACAAACTGCAAAGCCTCCCACAGCCCTCACACCCTCCTGCCTCTCTCTGGTCCCCGGGCTGCCTCCTCCCGAGCCACTTCCAGTGGCACTGCTACATTCCCGCCCCACGCTCCACAAAGTTTACGTGACTTCATCTCTGCCACAGCGCAGTTCCTGAGTAAGCCCTCCTAGTGCTCATTAAAGTCAAGGGTCTTAGTCCTCGTCTGTGGTCGCTTCTGCCACATCTTTACACAGCCTGTCCAGCGTGCATCTGGAGCAGAGCCCCAAGCCCAGCCCCACTCAGTCCACCTCACTCCCAGTCAGTTTCCACAGCTTCTGCAAGGCTGTGCACAAGCAGTGACGAGTGGTCTCTCTACCATCTCTTCTTTGTCTCAGGGAACAGCCCTGTTTCAACCATGGCCACAAGCTAGGGACTCCAAGCTGCCCTGTGCACACTGCAGTTCCCCTACGGCCTCTTGAAGAGAGGCAGTCCCTCTCCTGAGGACTGGGTTACTCTAAACTCTTATGACAACAAACTATCTTTTTGGTGGGTGCATCACGGAGTGAATTAAATCTGAATTTATTCATATTTGATCAATTTGCCATTGGTTAATGTCACTAAGATAACTGCAACATGCTGCAACAAACTGCCGTTCTTTTAATAGTTTACATCCAGGACCCGATCGAAGTTGTTTACACTTGCACCTCCTCCATTATATTTTTATAAATTCAGCCCTCTCTGCTCTGCTTCCCAGTCTCATGTAGTCTGTAAAAGGGAACATATTAGCGCTGTGTTTCTGTTCATAGCACTGATAAAATCACGGGGCAGACTGGAATCAGGGACAGAGCACTGCAATGCGGAACCGGAGCCTGTGGGTTCCTGAGTCAACGGTTCCTCCGGGCACAGTTACCCAACACGGTGCACCCAATCCCTGCCGCCTCCACCCGCAACTCTCCTCACAGCCCACGGATCGTGAAATCTTGGCAGCTGCCCTGATGGACAGCAGATGAGGAGCCACGCTGACCACATTCCCAGGCTGCTCCTGCCAAGGCAGGAAATGGGCCCTTCAGGCCAGGGCAGCTGGCCTCAGATTGGTTACTTCCCAGATGCCCTGGCCAGCACAAAGCAGGACCCGGGAGGACTGCAAACTGGTCGCCTTGCACAGATGTCTACTGGGCTTCCTCCGTGCTGCAGACAGGTACAAGATCAGAAGAGCAGTCACACTGCCTGGTTTCTGTGGGTGCCTTTCACACGGCCCTGAGCTGGCTCACTTTCCCGTCGAGAAAATGCACACAACATCATTCCACGCGGCTCCAACAGTGGTGAGCACCCATGCAGCTGAGCTACGCACCCTCCAGTGTGATGTATGTGGCAGACACAGCACTCCTGTCACAGCCATGCCACGCCCTGCCACAGCTCAGGGATGCTGTGCACCTGGTGCGGTAACTGCCTTCAAAGTGCACCTCCTACACACAGACAAATTTGAGATTAAGAACAATGCATCTGATGGAACACAAGAATAACACTAATCCCAGGAGATGGCTGTGTTTTAGGAGAACGATTTTATTCTTTGCAGCCTGATTTGTGTTTAGGAAATTACTCAAGCCATGGATCTTCACAAGACACCGAAAGGATAGTTTTGATGATCTCCCTCCTGCACAGGTCTGCACCTGGGGCTTCAGGATACACCAGAGCATCACCGTCCCTGGCCTCAGAAAGATCTGCACGTGAAGAGCCACACCTGCTGGGCAGTGCCACAGAATCCAAGAGAGGAGCAGCACCTTCTCTGAGCACACTCAGCAGTGACAGAAGTGTGCAGAGTGCGCACATGCACAGGCCAGCGGGCCTCACTGGCCAAGCGAGCCGTCCTGACCCAGGCAGCCCACGTCCAGGGCTCGGTCCCTTCCTCGATGCTGTGAGTTCACCATGCCCTGTCCTCTTCTAACCCCAAACATCTTCTGCACTTCTGTGCCTTCTCCCCTGGGTCCCCTCTCCAGGGACAACTGGGCAGTGCAAGGAAATAATGTACATGAAATTGCCAGCCCAGAGCCAGGCTGGATCACGGGATTTTCCACAACTAACACAGCAACAAATGTTCTCCCTGAGATGAATCATGGCTAATCCACATAAGACCAGCTTCCAGGGATGGGTGGATGCTGCCTTTGGTCCCAAACCCAGTGTTCATGATGGTTGTTCTAGCCCCAATGGATCAGCTTGTAGTTAAATTAACACTTACATGATGTAAGCACCTCAGGGGACAGACAGAACTTGTCTGCCTTTCCAGGAAAGGAAGTCCCAAACTCAAGAAGTCATTTAAAAGTAGAATGCACCAGAATGCAGTCTTAAAGACATGAAGTAACAGAAATGTACAATGTTGGCTTCAGTACCGGTGTTCATAATACCCTCGATAATGGGAGATACAGAGATACTTGCTGTTAAAGAATAATTATTACAGAATAATAATAGCAAGGAAAATGTTCATTCACAATTTAACTTTTTAACATTACATTGAACTGTACAGTTTGTGAAGAGCATTTTGCAAACATTTGCGCTTGGAACCGTTTTGCAGGGGAGGAAATGGAGCCTGGAGAGGCAAGGAGGCTTCCTTGAGGCCGCAGAGATTTTCACCACAGCCTGAGATTCAGACCCACCTGTCTGGCTACAATGCTCCCTGTGACCCCAGAACTTCCCTAGACACTGGCCATAGCCCCTCTGCCACGTTCCTTCCTACGATGCGCACACCCCCAGCCCCTCCACTACTGCCCCTCCCTGACCTCTGTCAAGAGGACTTGGAGGCCAGGCTCTGACCACACAGGCTGTGGGTCAGGGGGATTTGGTCAATGTCGGAGGAAGTGAGAGAGGCCCATGCCAGGAGTCCACACTGAGCAAGCATGTTGAGGTGTACCTCTCCCCAAGAGAACCGCCAGACCGACTGGGCAGCGGATCAGCCACACTGCAATGAGAGGAGCTGATGTCCTCAACAGCCCGGCTTCGTGACCTGCAGGGGCAGGAGAGAAGAACCAAGACCCAGCATTCGTGGGGGGCCGGGAGTCAAGCCAGCGTGGGAGACCAGGACTCAGGCTGTGCTGCTCGTGGCACAGGGGGTGTCAGGCAGTGCATCTTGGTGCCACCACGCAGGTCTCATAGTGGGGAGGTGGATGTAACCTGGCGGTTACAGTGGATTTAGAGAACTCAGTGCAGTGGGCCTCAGCATCTCAGGTGGTGGATAGGGTGGGCAGGCACACACCAGGAGGTTCTGTGGCAGGGCTGGCAAAGTGCTCACCATGGACCAAAGAAGCCAAGATGGGCAGGGGCTAAGGGGGAGCAGGCTGTGGGGAAAGGCAGAGCAGGAGAGGGTATGGTCAGGATGTGAAGTGTCTGGTGCTGAGAGTTCACAGTGGCAGGGATGCGGGTGGAGGCCTGGAAGGACCAAGGGTGGGGCTGCAGGGCTGCAAGTTGAGGACAGTAAGCCCCTACAGGCATGGCAGAGATTGCAGTCGACTAGGGGAAGCTGAGGTAGAAAACCTGGAACCGTGAAGAGACCAACGACCTGAAAGTTCAGGTTACTGGGCCAGGTGGTGGAGGGACAGGCTCAGCCAAGTCTCTACTCCTGTACCCAGGAGAGTCCCCACTACTGGCATGGGGACAGAGCCTGGCTTCCTAACAAACAGGAGACAAAGAGATGGGGAGATGGCAGGCAGCGCTGGGCAGAGCATGACCAGCAGGTGGGGAGCGGGTCTGGGTCTCAGGGTGCAAAGATGCCCAGCCACTCCCTGGAGCCAACCTGGCTGCAGCCCAACCAAACCCCCAAGGCTCCCACATGACCTGCAGGACCCTCCCAATCTCGACACCCCACTGACTTCCTCTGCTGCTTGGGATGCAAGAGCCTCACGGCCTTATGGCTCCTTCCTTAATAACCTCAGAGCCAAGAGTCCCCCTGTCACTGACCCCCTCCGTAGCTCACCTGTGTTTCCTGCCTCAGCAAAATCTCCACTGTGCATGGAGGTTTATAAACTAGAACACTGGAGGCTGGCTTCAACTCGTGCCTACCCTGCCAGCCACGTCAGGCCAGCCACCAAGTCCCTCAACCTGCCTCAGCCAGCCTTTCTCCATCTTCAGTCTCCCGCTTCTCACTGCCCCCGGCACCCCACAGCCCTGGCCTCTGCAGTTCACAGCCCTCTCCTCCAACCCAAACCTAGGAGTTCAGCACAAGAGGGCATGGAGAGGGGCCCCTGCCGCACCCACTTATCATCTGTCCCCACATCATGTGCCTGCCTGAACCGCTGGCACTCTCTGCAGACAAGCAGGGTTCCCCAAACCCCTTCTGTGGCTGTCAGTGCACCTTCCTGGGAAGAGCATCCCTGGATCAGGGGCTCACCGAAGAGAGGTGATTGGTCCCTCAGGCCCCCTGAAACGCCAGCCCCACTGGTAAGTCCTGGGGTGCTACCCATGGGCATACAGCTGTCTCTGGGTGCCAGGAAGAGCCAGGGCCAAGGGTTCTCACTGTCTGCTCCTTAATGCCCACCAGTGTCTGCCTGCACAGGGCCTCAGGGTGGCCTGTACACAGTCATTGAAGCATTGGTCACATGGCCCCAAAGTCACCGTTAGTGCATGTGTCGCCATGCTTAGACCACAGAGACAAAGACAGCCGTGCTCTTCCCTGTCTCTGCAGAATCCCCACAGGGACATCACAGGCACACGGCACTATTTGCTAACAGCACCCAGACAGTGATTTGACATTGGGACCTGAGCTCATGGGGTTCCTGCTCGGATTCCAGGACCAGCAGGGTGACCGGAAAAGACAGATTGTGGCAGCCTTGTTAGCACCGTGGCCCGGCCTACTCCTAGGAGCTCCCTTCTCAGCTCTGTGAGAACGAAACTGCTTCAGCATGGGGCTCGTGTCGCCCCTTTCTCTGGTGGCCCTGAATTAGGTGTCGCATCCTGGGCTCTCGCCGTACCAGGCCAGGCATTCTGCAGAAACAGCCTCGATTAACCCAACTGGACCTGTGGAGAGCCTCAGCACCTCCCAGGCTCAGCACGGATTTCAGACAAATCCTCCAGTAGCACCTGTGCAGCTCTGGGCTTGGGTCACATTTTGGGATCCTTAGGTCAAGGGCCACCTATTTGCAGGCCAAAGCTGGACAGTTTTGTGCACAAGTAATGCACTTGGAAATGTATGCATTTTGTTTGTTTATTCATTTATTTATTTTTGCAGGGCCAGGGATTGAACCCAGGGCCTTCACACTGATCTCCATCCCCAGCCTTTTTTTATTTTTTAAATTCTGAGTCAGGGTCTCTCAAACTTGCCCAGGCTGGGTTTAAACTGGCAATCTTCCTGCCTCGGCTTCCCAGAATGCTGGGATTAAAGGTGTGTACCACCACACCCATTTTAGTAACGAATTTTAACTCAGTGTCTATAAACTACATATTGCCAAACTGTGGTGCCAAGGTCAGATTTGCCTAGAAAACACCTAGCAGGGGGTGTTAAAACTTCAGGTATGAGCACCATAGCACAGACGCAGCCTCCTCACTGACTCCAGCCCCAGCAAACCTCTGATCTCACCCTCCAGCTCTGCGCCTCCCGGACACCCACTCAGCTCTTGAAGTCCTGTAAACCGAGGCCTCCCTTCCTCCTCGCACCCTCAGCAGGCTCCGGGGGACCCAGGGGTCCCCAGAGTCTGAGGGTGTGCTTGGCTCTGCACCCCAGCTAATCCATTTCCCCTTCTCACTGTGCACTTTACAGTCCCCTGGGGAGAATGGGGAGACTTCCAGCCTGAGAAGCAGGAGCCTCGGGTTGGGAGATTCTGGGAAGCAGGGACCCCAGAAGCCCCAGGCTGGCACCATGGCTCAAAGCACTGACAGTTGCTTGGGATGAGGTTGGGGTAACAGCTTCTGCCAAACATGGGAATTAACAGGGCCCTGATGAGGCCGGCAGACAGCTCACTCCCTTCACAGCCCAGGCAAAGCGGCTGCTGAGCAGAGCCTGCCCAGCTATTTTTAGCCCGGGCTCTGCCACGCTGGCAGCGGCTCCTGCTCCATGGCGGGCAGTGGCTGGAGCGCAGCTGGAATGCGCGGGAAGCTGTCCAGGGCTGACGCTGCCCTTAGAAGCTACAGAACATCAAGTGGAGTGGCTGTGGGACTGGGCACGGATGCCAGGCTGGGACCCTTCTGTCCTTGAGAGCTCTTGGCGACAGGCAAACTCACAAGAACCTGCTGCTGAGGAAAAGAGATTTTTTTTTATTTTGGAACTCCAGGGAGGACAGGGCTCTGAGCCCGTCATTCTGATGCATTCTGGTCGTGGGAGGAAAGACGACCCTGTGTGATTCATTTGCGGCTGTGACCTTAAAGCCACTCATATAAATCCCCTCCAGACGTTCACTCTGCAAATCAAAGCTGTTTAGCTGCTTAGTTACTGAGTGAGGCTAAACACACTGGTCCACAGTGAGAGGTTTTCCCAGGCACCCTTCCAGAAAGAGACAGCTTTCTGAATATGTTCTAAAGCAGCACGGAATGGGATGGAAAGGAATGAGATGGGAAGGGAAGGGAAGGGAAGGGAAGGGAAGGGAAGGGAAGGGAAGGGAGGGATGGGACGTGATGGGACGTGATGGGAGGGATGGGATGGGATGGACAAGACCAGGCCAGTATGAAACAGAATGGAACAGAACAGAACAGAACAATCTGAATATATTTTAATTTGGAACCTTTATTCTGACTAATCTAAACATACATGAGGTATTTCTAAAAGTAGTTAATACTTACTTTTGTTACTCTAGAACTGTGTCTTGCCACGAGCAGCATTAATTCCCTGGAAGAGATAGGAGGTTCAACACACTATTTCGCATAGATGAGCCAAAGTCTCCTCTGCCTCAGAGAAAAGCAAAGACGGAGACACTTCGGAGAACTTATGCACAGAACTGAACCTGTGCTTCCCCCGAACTGCACAGACTGCCAGGACAGGCCGTGGTGGAGGTGCAGTGCTTCGTGTTTGGGCCACTGCCCAAATCTCAGGACTCAGCCAGGCTAGATCCAAGTCCAGTCAGTTCAGGGACATAAACACCCAGTTTCCCGCCCATGGGGAGCCTCAGTCACGTCATGAAGTCCTACACGTTCAAGCGCTTCCATTGAACAAAACTTGGAAGTGTCATTTGCGTTGTTTCCATGTGTCTGGGTATAATAACAGAGTTAGTCAGAAAGATAACCCACATGCCACTGACTGAGCTGCCCGCGTTGTGTCAGGCGGCACAAGGTGCTGCGCACCACAGGCGCGAGCACAGGAGTTCCCCAGTGCGCTGCGGGAGTCCATTAGCCCATCTCTCCCAACCACAGCCCGCTGAGCTCCACTCCTGGTCCTGTTTGATCTGAGAAGAACCACACTCATCCTGCTCACAGATGACCTAGAAATTCCGCCATCGGGACCCCTTCTTCTCCCCGAGATGTCCATTGGCTTCTGTCAGGTTAGTGTAGAATCCACCCATTCCTTTCCACAAGGGACTCACGCAACCTGACCTGGCCATTCTTTCTCTGACCTCACCTCCTAAGAGCACAGGTGCATGCATGTGCACGTGCCACACACGTACGCACACACTCACCTACACACACACTCTCACAGGTCTTGCTCCAGCCACACTGATCAGCTTGCTGTTTCTGAAACACTTCAGCTGTTTCCACCTGGGATCTTTAGTCAGCTCATCTCTTGATCTGGAGACCTCTTCCTTCGGATCTCCCAGGGCTGGATTGTAGCCTGCAAGTCAGCTCCTCTCCCTGACCAGCTTCTCTTAAACTCCCAGACTCTGACTGGGCTCTCGGCTGCAGGTGGCACATCCTTCCGTAAGGAGGGTTTTGCATTTGCCACCCTGTGATGTGCCCAGGACCAGGGAGTACCCTCTGTTTACCTTGGGTCTGCAATACCTTGTCTAATACCTGGTGTTTTAGGGGCTCAAAATGTTTGCTGAACAAGTGACTGAATGAAGCCGTCTGTAACAGTCTAAGCTCCATATTGTAAGCTGCAAAAACTTACCTTGGTTAACATATGAGAAAATTGCTCTAGTAGAAGGCTCTGAGTAGCTTATAGCAATGATGGGAAGACTAGAAATCCAGGTCCGTGTCCAAAAATGGATGAGACCAGGGAGCTGGGCAGCCAGAATACACCAAAATTCACATCAGAGATGTCCTGGACTCTGTGGCTCCTCACAGAAATCCCTGGCCCATTGGACTTTGGGTAGGGTCCTTTACCAGAGAAGTTTGCCATCTCTGCTGGGGAGAGTGCTAGGTGGCTCTGGTAAGAGCTCAGAGCGCCTGCCCCACCAGGGATCGCCTCCTTTCCTTCCTCTGGGCGGTCAGGAGGACACTGGTCCACCACTCCCTCATCTAGACAGCCCTCTCCTCTCAGCTTGGCTTGATCTCTGCTTCCCTTTCTGTAGGTGCGCATCCACACTGGCTGCTTGTCAGCGCTGTTTGTTTTCACTCTGAGCTCTCCTGGCTCCAGGGATTCTGACAGCTGTCCACATCTCTGCTTCTCTGCACAAGAACTTTCTCTAGCAAAGCCCCCACAAGCAGTGCAGTGACAGCCCTGCATCAGCCCCCAACTGGAGGTGGAAGCACCCAGCTTCCTGTCCCCGCTGCACTGTCCCCAGATCCCCAGTTGTTTACCAGTGTGACTGAGCCCCAGGTGCTCACGGTGCTGTGCTCTACATTAACATTCCTTTCACTGACTGTTCCTCTTCTCTTTCTTGAGAAGCATGAGTCTGCTTTGGGCGCCTCCCCCGCCCCTAAGCTGGTTTACAAATGACCGATGCATTTACCAAACCAGAATTCTCATCAAACGCAACTGGTTCCATTTGAGCCTTCAAAATCAGAAATAGTCTTCCCCGGGCTCCACCCATGTTATTTTATTGTACTGCTTCTGTCTCCGACATCTCCTGGAAAATTCATGCAAATACAGGAAATCCATCACTCTCTTGAAATCAGACCCGCGGAGCTGCTTCCCTCCACAAACACTTTCTCCCAGACAGCTTTTTAGGACTGCAGACGAAGGTTTGCGCAGACGCTGCTGACCAAAGGCCGAGGACAGTGTGGATTTTCCAGGCTCGGATGACTTGAAGAGGCCCCCTCTCCTCGGTCAGGTCTCCTCACCCACGCCCAGGGGTCCTTGGGCTCCAACTGTGAAGTGAAACACTCTTCTCTCCACTCGCTTTGCATCTGCAGAAGATCTGTTGTCCAGCTTCCTGTCCTCTGTCTTTTATTTCGTTCTGTTCAATTGTGTGTACTCTACGTATTATATGCATAGAAGATGGGAGGAGGAGGGGAATAAAAAGAACCGAGGTGTGTGATATCCACATGCCAATTCCCCATAATGAATATCACCACTCTCCACTGCACACACAGACCAAAATAAAACAAATAAAACAAAACACTACTTCGGTGGGGTTCTTCGGTAGAATCAGGAGTAACATGGTCAGGGATCCCCAAACTGGCTGCACCTGGGCCTTGGGGCCTCTGGAGAGCAGTCTGGCTCTTGAATGTGCTTCCAAATAAACCGGAAGCCCCCTGGGAACCCGGGCCCTGTGGGCAGCTCCCACTCAGCACCACCTGCAAAGGAGGGCAGAGACACTTGCAGCATCTGAGTCAGCCCAGCAGGCAGCGGGGCAGCAAGGCGGAGCACTGTGCCTGGACTGCGGCCCTGCTGCCAGCACCAGCTGTGGCCCTTGCTTCCTCAGAAGCCGCACCCAGCTTAGAGCACCCGGGCCCAGCTGGACACCTAACAAGAGGAACTTGGCAGAGAGATGAAAACCGACCCTAACATGAATCACTGTGGAGAAAGAGGTTTAATGAGGTGCTCAAGGGTTCCTAACAGTCGTTACTCACGCAAAGGCTGATGCCCTCTCACATGGGCTGTGATTTCATTTTTTTCTTTCTTTTTTTTTTTTGGTACCAGGAATCGAACTTGCGACCTTCAAAATTCCATGCAGGTGCTGTGCTACTGAGCTGTATCCCTGGCCCTGTGACTTCTATTTAACTACGTGGAAAACTGTGGATAAAAAGTTCAAAATCCCAGCAAAGGTGCTGATGAAGGACGAAGCAGGGCCCAGAATTGAAGCCAATCAGGTGACCCCATGACTGCCCGATGCCTGGGCCACACTCTGCACACACCCAAGACACAGGCCATGTGTCCAGCCTCCCCAGGCCTTCTGGAGGCCACAGCAGCACAAGGCGATGGACAGGATGGGAGGCTCACAGAGGAAAGAGAGGGAAGCAGACTTCCATCCTTTTTTTTTTTTTTTTTTTGCGGTACTGGGGATCGAACTCAGGACCCTGCGCTTGCCAGGCAGGCGCTTATTCCACTGAGCTATATCCCCAGCCCCCCAGACTTCCATCCTGAGAGAGGACGGGAAGACCCAGGAGCATCCTGGATGGGCAGGCTTGTTTCCAGGAGAAGACACACATTTCAGAGCTGACCTCAGAGAACAGCTGGACACCTCTGGAGAGACCCAGCAAAGCTGCTGGGTCATGACAACTTGCAAGGAGGTGGCTGAGTAACTGGCCACTCTGATCTCTGATTCATCATCTGTAAACTAGGCTCACGATACTGTGTGAGGCACCTGGTGTGTATCTGACTCAAATTTTCCCCGGGTGCAGGTGACACAGGTACCCCACAGACACATAGCTGCTAGAACAACCCAGTGCCTCACTGCCTCAGCCCAAAGGAAGTTTGTTTCTTATAAAATCCAGAACAGGGATTCTTTTTGGCAAGGCCCCCTTCCACACAGCCAGGCAGCCCAGAGAGAGCTGGGGGGACATCAGGGCCAGAGACCCACCAGAGGTCAAGGAAGGACATGGAGTCCTTCATGTGGTCTGGCAAAGGACGGGTCTTGAAAAGCTGTCAGAGGTCCAGGTCCCAAGCTCAGACCACCCTCTGCCGAGCCCTAAACTGGGACTGATGTTCTGACAAAGGGTTTGGGTCTATTTGCTTTGAGGAAATAAATGTGAAAGCCTGAACCAAACACAAAAATGCTATCACTAGTTGCATATTCTGGATAAAAATGTACCCTGCCCCTGGGCACCATCTCCTCGGTTGTTACCCAGGTCTCCCTGGAATAGCCTCACGGGCATCCCACCTCTGCCTGGCTGTCTCAGCACCTTGTCCACACAGCATCAGGGACCCTCAAAAGCTCTCTGCAGATCACACCCATCCTCTTGCACAAGCCATTGGCCACACCACTTTCACTGAGCAAAGCCAGTCTGTTGCCATGCCAGACCCTACCTGGCTGCAGGACGGCTGTGGCTTCCTCCTCCATGACATCTCCTTGCTACTGGGGGCCCCTCTGCCCATGACTCTCCCCCTCCAGATTTCTACCTGGCTGATCCCTGGCCCTTAGGTGTTTGGTCACAGCGACCTCCTCCATGGGGCCTGTAGAGATGCCTCCTGAGAAGTGGCAGGGCAGTAACTGCCCCAGTGCACCAGCCCTTGAGGATGGTTTCCAGCCCCACAGCCATCATCACCTCCCATAGCAGCTTGTCATTTGCTTGCATGTCCTGCTCATGGCATTTTTTCTGTCCCCTCCTCAGGGATGGGCATCTAGGGCTGGTTCACCCACTGATGTAACCCAAAGCCCAGTGTGGCATATAGCATGCATCCAGTATAAGTTGAAAGGATTAATATCACCCACTAGTTGTCTTTGTAGGACAGGAGAACTGCAGGGAATGGGATCATAAGGTGAAGTCAGAAGTCTTGGGAGACCGAGACCCTGAAGTGCCTGCACTCCACTTCAGAGCTGATACTAAGTATCAGTAAGTTTGGAGAGGGAGCTGTGGGCAGGGGGAGGGGTTTCTGCTGGCAAGGGCTGCCCAGGCAGACACCTGGAGGAGGACAGAGCCAGTGGGATTCCAGGGCCACAGCTCCCTCCAGCAGCCTGTGCTCTGCACCCTCTGAGTACCAGCGTGGGGAAAGAAGGCCTGACCATGCTCACCCAGGTGTCCCTACCGAGGGACCACGAGGTGCTCGCTGTCTAAGCAGAGGAAAGGAAACAGAAGAATCAGGGAAGGCATCTATGGTCACTTGTCCTCCCAGCACTCATGCCTGACCCACTTTACAGGTGTGCCTCTGTCAGTCAGTTTCCTTAAGTAGCTCAGGTCCATTAGAACTGCATTTTCAGGGCCCTCTCGTGACCACCACACTGTGAACAAGAGATGAATGAATGAATGCATCCATTCAACACAGATTCGGCAGCAATTTAAATTTACAACTAGTGTGATTTGCACATGGAAATGTTTTATCTAAAATAACTGGTTGGTAAGGTAACATGTTCATGGTAAAAGAAAAATTAAATCCAGAAATATTTAAATCACATCAGAAATAGCCACTGATTATATGTTTTGTATTTGCTTTTAGGACTTTTTTCTTTGTGGAAGAAAAACATGAATTCCCATATTAAGCATGCAGATGTATATCTTTCGTAAATATTGGCTAGGTAATTGCATGGACCTTACCACCACTAAGGCATGTTTAATGTCAGCTTATTTACTCTTGTGGATGAAGCCTCATCTATTTAGGGAGGCACCTCCTGGCCATTTTAATGATCTTTAATTCAGTTTTGTCATTGCAAGCAATGCCATACTGAATTTCCAGTTGTTTCTTTAGGATAAACATGTATAAATTTACTGGGGGGAAAGTTTTGAAATCTTTAAATGTTCTTTACACATCTTCCATGTGGAAGTGAAAAAATGTTGCCGATTTTGACTGAGGTAATGGCTACATAAGAAGATTCATCTGTGGAAACTCATCAATCAGTACAGATACATAAATGCTATTAACTGTATGTAAAGTGTTTCAGAATTACACATAATTGAGTGTAAACATTATTTTAAAAAATATAATAGGCTGAACAAACCCCATAAGCACCATGTCAGAAGCAAGCAAAATCCAGAAAACAAGATGGCTGCCAGGCAGCAAGATGGCCACCACCCACCATTTCTGAGGTACTTTATCCCAAATGAAGTGCCCAAGCCCAGGATCAGGTAAGAACTCCTTGTGGGGATGGAGATGGTGAGCAGCTGGAACAGGGAAGAAGAGAGAGATTTAAGGTAACTATTGGAGAAGAGGAACTCTAGGGCTGAGAAAACTTGTTTAAAAGCATCTGTATGAATTCAAATAATAGAGGATTTTTCTTCACACGCCTTCAGCAAGATATCCATTTGTCACAAGTGTGTGGCAGAAGCGCAGTTATAACGCCATGTGGGGTTGTCTTGCCTTCCCCCACAGAGGGTAAGGGGTAAGAAAGGAGGCTGAGCACAGGCAAACACTCGTATCTGAGTGAAGGGAAGCTGGTTTAGCCCTAGCCTTTCCCTCATATTTTTCAATCTAGTTTGGGGGATAAAATTAGTTCCTGGTTCACATCAGGTAAAATGGCAAAAGATGGAAGAATAGCATGATTCTCCCCTGAGGATGAAGTAGCCGGACGACCTCTCCCTTCAGTAGCAGAAGCCCCTCTGGGAGCTGGAATACCATCCCTTAACACTCCAAGGAACAGAGGCCACCAGAAGGAGGATGCCCAAAGCAGAGGGCCTGAAGGAGGAGCAGTGGTAGTTACCGGGGACACGCAGATGGCAACAGCGGACTATGTGGTGGACGGGGTGGAGGTGTCTGTGCTGGACCGCAGTGAAGGTCAGATAGGAAATGATCAGGTGCCAGTCTCCAGTGAGAACGATGTCAAACCTGGCCTCAGAGCCATTTCCAGTGAGAACTTGCTGCATGACCCTGCCCGGCCGCCTGGCCCTACCCAACCCCAACCATCAGGCAGGGCTCTGTGGCCCTTTTCAGCGGGAGCTGTACGCTCGGTCATGACACTCCAAACCAAAAGACCCAGCATGGGGGTGGGTGCCTTCTTCATACCATTTCTGTTTCCAAGTCACCTCCTGTCCTCCTCCAAACCCACTACGATCTTGAAACTGCTGCTGTCCAGCACAGCCTCACCCACCTCTTATCTACTACCTCCCTGTCTCCCTTCTTTACCAACTACCCTCCCCTGGGGCCTCAGTCTTCATAAAGACAATCCATTCAACTCCTTGTGCTCAGTCCTGGGGCCTTGTCAGCCCCAACAACTGTCCCTGTACTACAACTCGGCCACTCTTGTCCAAGTCATATCCTGTACTATAAGGCACCAGTCCCTGAAATCTCCTACCACCACCTCCACTGCCACAGTCCCCAAAGTCACTGGAGAAAAATCATCCCACTAGGAAGACCAATGCCACTTTAGTGCCATATCCCCCAGCCCCATGTGGGCATTTGAGTTTACCGGCAACCTACCTCATCTCCCAGTTGAGGAAAATCCTCATTTCCTGCCAGCAAAAGCAGGAACCACAGTGCCCCTCCCTCTTGTGCTGCACCCTGAGTTCCTCCAGCTCCTGCCTGCCCATTTCCCCTGAAGACCTGAAGCCATAGAGAAGAGCTGTGTCATGGCCTTGCTCCCAGTTCCACAAACATTCTATGTCCCCACCTTCTTGGATCTTCCTCTCATTAAGAAGGCCACCTGTCACTCCTAAATCTCCATCATACCCTTCCCATAGGCACCAGATGTGAGTCTCATGAAGCCACTCTGCCAGGACACAACATTTCTATTCTCTGGTCATCTCAGCAGCCCATACGTGCTCTGGGTGCTCAGAACACTGCCCAGTTTCTCAGAGCCCTTAGTATCACAGCCCTCAGTGGCCGCCCCAGGCCCACACAGCCCACCTCCACCCACTGCCTCTGCTCCTTATCCCCTCCCATGTGTGCTGGGACACAGCTGGCCACCAGTCACTCACCAAGGCTTCTGTCACCTCCTATTGTCCAGACTCAGGGGAAGCCCTGGGTATGATTTTCGCAGCAGCCTTGAGCAGTCCCTGGACAGGAAAGAGAGACAGTGGACAGATGGAGGGACCCGAAGTGGAGCAGTGAGGGGAGCATCCTGGCAACAGAAGGCGTGAAGAGAACAGAGGGCCCTGCCTTGGAAGCAAATGGAAGTGAGTGGACCCATCCAGTGTATTTGTAGCAGCCCTGAAACAGATCTCCAGCGTCACAAATATTGGGGTCCCAGCCACATACTTTGGGTTTGATCACTTTTCTGTGCTCCTGAGGCTCCACATGTGAGCATCTGCAGCTTTTGTGAGGACATTATCCTACACGCCAGACCCCACAGCCAGTGTGTGTGCAAACAGTGTGTGCGCCTGGCCCTGTGGGAGCCAACAGCCCACACTTAATGATGTCCTTCCCTTCCTGTCTCACTCTCCACTCCGTGCCTTCCTCTGCCTCCCAGATAAACCACTTGTACCTAAATCTTTAGTCCTAGGGGCTTTGAGCACTCAGAAATAACACCAGGTCGTGACAACAGTACATCCACTTTTATATCCCTGGTAAGGAAATCCCTAGGAGAAATACAGGGCCCAGCCCTTCACTAGGCCCAGAGCTCACTGCTCTCGAAGTCCCTGTAAGGGTTGGTACTGGGAGCCTGGTATACTGGTTTCCCAGAGCTGACCACCAAGAGCCACAGTTCAGAGCACTAAACTGAGTCTACCATGTTGCTGCTGAGATAGAAGAGGACCAAGGCAGAAGGCCCTGGTGGCCTTGCAAGGGCCAAGCAGTGCTTCTGCAAAGAGGCCACATACTTCCCTCATGTCCCATGGACAATGGATGGACATTCAGCTGGTCCTTTCCCCAAAGCCAAGCCCCTCCAAGGCCTTGAGATAACACTCAAAATTGGAGAAGGGCGCAGTGGTCTGACTCATTCCTCCCCACTACCACTGAGTCAAGGGCTGGAGATCAGCTCTCCACTGGTCACACCCTTGACTCAGTAGACCTGCAGAAGGAGCACAGTGGTTGAGCAGAAAGCGAGAAGCCAGTTGGTGTGCCAAGGCCATGTGAGTTTCCTATGAATTAGTGACCCAAGAAGGAGCTAGACTTAAACCAATCTTCTTATGTACAGTGGCTTACTGGTAAAGGAACCTAGCGCAAGAATCTGTGGGGTGGATTTCCCTTATAAGGAGCTATGGCAAAAGAGGAAGAAATTCACTAACAGCCAGATCCCCCAGACCGGGTCTGCAGATTCCTCCAGGAAGCAGCACATGCCCCATAAGAAGAGTTGGCATAGCCGAGGGCCAGGCAGCGGAGAAAGAGCAGCAGACCTCAGCAGAGCTTCAGGCCTCTGCAGACCTGGAGCACCAGGAGGAGGCATCAGAGGCCAGGCCACGGCTTCCTCCATCAGAACCACCCCAGCCTGGGCCTCGAGTTGAGCCACATCAAGTTTAACAGTAGAGAGGCTTTGAATGGAATTTGAGATTTAAGTTTTAAGATGAACAGGACCAAGGCCTGAAATCCACTAGTGACCATTCTAATAATGAGAATATCTAGGAGATGATAAATTCTGGCTGAGGTATCATCACTGGAGCTGCTCCCTAGTGGGAGTGGTTGATCAATATGGTGGTGGTTGGAACAGGTACCAGAAATGCTAAGACTGCATCATGGGTTGAGAAGTGTCACCAACCAAGAAAAGAAATGGGAAAGTCCTGATCCCAGGATCTCAAGATGTGTCCTTATACTTGAGTATGGCTTCATCCAGAATGACTGGTGTCCTCATGAGAAAACAGGGCGTGGAGAACAAGACACAGGCGTGGGATGGCTGAGACCGAGGCCAGTGGGAGACAGCTGCAAGCCAAAGAGGCCCAAGACGGTGGGCACCACCAGAAAGTAGGCAGAGATAGGAGGGGTTCTTCCCTGTGTCTTGGGAAAGCATAGCTCTGCCAATATCTTTGTGGTGGACACCAGCCATGAAACTGCAAGAGCATACACTGCTGCTGATTTACACAGCCTGGTTTGTGGCACTTCGTCCCAGCCCTCGCAGCCTCATAGACTTCTTCCATTTTCCACCTCACCAGCTGCACCCCAAGGCTCCCTCCTCGGCCCCACCACAAACGTCCCTTTGCTCTAGTGGAATGAACTTGGCCTGCATGTGCACAGCTTGAGGGAGGCCCCAGGCAAGTTGATCCGGGTGCTGTGCCTGTTGGGTGTGGCGCTTTGAGACAGGCGTCACCGAGGAAGTCCCCAAGCACCCGCTTCACTCCTAGCCCCACTGTGCTGGCTTCAGCCATAAAAGTGGATCTCCAGAGATGGGGCAAGCGCAGGCAAGAGAGGGCCAGAAGGGGTGGGGAGCCAGGGCAAAGGAAACTCCAGGTGGAGAATCACCGCAGGGAGGGGCACAGGGAGGGAGGCTGGAGCTCCGGGGCTGGGGCAAGAGCAGAAGCCAGTCCTGCGCACGAGACAAGGAGGGCTCCGGGCTCCGCTTGTTCTGGGGCTGCTGGGCTCTAGCGTAGGAGGCTGGACCACGACGGGAGGGTGCTGGGCTCCACTGGCTCCAGGCACCCGCCCCACAGAGATCTCTGCCTGTCTACTGAAACCACAGGGCGATGCCAACGTCAGGACCACAGGTCAGAGCTCAGCCACTACCCCCAGCCGAGGGCATCTACAGAAACAAGACCACCAGGAACCACAGACGCACACCACTTTCCAATATACTTTATTAAAAAGTTTCTTTGTATAAATTTCCTAAAAATTTTAAAATTAAAATTAAACCCCATCCCTCTCACTCAAAAGAAAAGAAGTCAGAGGAATGCCAAAAATATTCTCTCTTATGGCTTTCTTTAAATTCTTCAATTAAGGTGTTGGTCCCCACAGTGCACACAGGTCAAGGGATGCTGCTTCCTCCTCACTGGATCACTTGTCAGAGAATTTGGAAAAAGAAAATCAGCTGGAAGCCTCATCCAGGAAACTGGGGTGTGGGGGTGAAAGTGGGGGACTCTCATTGCTCCATCTAAAGTTGCGCTTTAACTAAGGGGGATGAACCAAGCGGAAGCATAAAGAGGTGCTGGCCGTCAAGGGCTATTTTCTAGACCTTGCACCGCCCGGGACAGGCACAACACAAACTCCAGACGGCACTGGGGTTGACGGGGGTGTTCACATACACACCAGCAGTGGCTAGCTATTACACAACATTCAAAGTATACGATGTAACGCCTGGAGACAGAGAGCCAGAGCTCCACAGACACGTTTAGCACCAAATTGACAGGTCATGCGGCAGAAGGCTTCCTCTGGGTCCGAGTGTCAATCAAGGCATGAAATGGCACAGAGCCAGGGAATCTACCCGGACCTTCTACAAAGACGAAGATGAAGAGTTGCGAATGGCTGCCTCCTTGTTCTCCAGAGGTATGCGTTGCGGCCAGCCATGCCTAGGTTCCCATCACATTGATGGCTCCAGGTTTGGGGAGCACTGAGCCTAGAGGCAGGGGAGAGGAGAGGACAGGAAACAGCCATGTGACCAACCCACACCCTGGTCTGCACGGCTTTGTTCCTCTCTGCTTACCTCCAGCACTGACACCTGTGGCCACCTGGGCCCGGGCTGGGGCTCCCTGCAGCCTGAGTTCCCCCAACCCCGCACAGTCTGCCAGCCCCAGGCAAACTGCATTCTCCCCCCTGGAGCCACCCACAGGTTCTGAGCCAATCGGCTTTTATTCTGTCACCTGTAGCATTGCCCAGTACCACAGAGGTACTGGAGGTCCTGATATAAACATTATTATTTACAGGGAGCAAAACTATCTAGAGATGGACATATGCGGGTATTTATCTTTAGTGCTGTCTATAATTGGCCATCATATTATTTTTCTAATAATTACGTTTGGTGTGATATCTTATGAATAATCAGAACTTGGTAACATTTCTAAAGGATGTGAAGTAAGCGGCCATGTGTTTCTTCATTATCACAAATATATGTTTTTAGGAAACAGAAAGATACTTCAAAAAATTAATTTCATGTGGGTTTTTTTGTGCGAAATTTTATCTTTTTTCATGTGTTTTATTTGAATGTCTTCCTGTCGGCAGTTGCAATTTATCTTCTTTTTCAGCTGTATCAGGATCGTTGTGATTCAAACATTTTTCAAAGGTGAATCACTGACCTGGATTTCTTATGTTGTTCCCAACAGCCACAAACGTGAAGAAGAATCACTCACCAAAGGGGCAGACCTTCTCACATTCGTCCTGTGAGTGAAATCTGTTCTCGTTTCCACCACAGCCTCCGTACCAGAACCTCGCGCAGCTCTCCGTCTTCACGTCGTAGTACCACTTCAGCACAAAGTCCCTACAAGTCCCGTCGTCTTTGGGCAACTTACATATATCTGTAAATACAAGCGGAGAGCAAAGCGCCACTTAGACCATCGCGCAGCGCTCCAGCCAGGGAGACAAGAGGTTCTCGGCAGAAGGCCCCTCCTCCTGCCTGAGCCTCAGTTTCCTCACTGACATATGGACATAATAATCACATGTGGCTGTGAGGAATAAACACAATCCTTCGTGAATTACACAGGCCTTCATGAACTACGCTCAGAACCCTAAACATTCGCTGTCCTACAGATCACCGAAAATGAAATCAGCTCTCTGTCTTCTGCCTCTGACAGAGTTTTGACACTAGGGAAATTTTTACTTATTTTTGCTCCTTGGCAAAACGGTATTTAAATTCCTTCAAAGTATAATTCAAAAATAAGGTGGTACCATTCCTAACAGGCCAGAGAGACGGAGAGTTAAAGGTGAAACAGAAGCAGAAGCTCCTGTGCAAAGCCAGGTGCCCTCCTTGCCAGCCAACTTTAACAAGTACCAGCAAGAGCAAGCCTGGAAGTCACTAAAACTCAGGACAGCAAAGCCCCCCACAGCAGACCCTCCGGGACACCAAGGAGCACCCTCTGCTGCCAGGAAGTCTCTGTCACGATGCACATTTCTGGTGCAAGGGGCCGAGCAGCAACATGGGGTCCCCACCACGTCCGCAGAGGAAACTTGATGGTCTGTACACGGGGGCTTCTGTTTACAGAGCTTTCTAGCCAAGCCCAGACTGTGCTGGGAAAGGGAGGCGCAGATGTCGTCTGTTACCTGAAAGTCTGGAAGCCCTAAGCCTTCTTTCAACAAAACGTTATCTGAGGCAGATAATGCTGCATATGTGCAGGAGCGGCGGGACCAAGACCCAGGCTCACTGGGCCCCAGCTGGCAGAGCAGGTAGGGAGGGCTGTGGTTCCACACCTGTGACACCTTCCTTCAGACCCTTTCAATCCCAGCAGCCCTGTCAAGACCTTTAAAGACCCAAGGGAGCATAAGGAAATGAGGACAACTTACAAAGACCACCTCCTTTCCCACCAGGGTGCCACAGCTGGAGGAATGCCCACTCTCAAGGGTCAACACGAAGGGGACTTAGAAGGCAGGCTGGAGTGAAAAGCCTCGTCCCTTCTCCGGGCCACTCAGCACCTGCCCCAGATGGCTCACATCTGTCCTGTGTCAGGTCCCACTCCCCAGGCTTTTCTCAAGAAGTCTGCCAGGACCCCAGGACAACTGCAGTGGTGGCACCACAGCAGACACGCTGCTGCCCAGCCCATCAGCTTCTCCAGCTTCCTTCGGTTTGCACCCAGACTCAACAGAGCTAATCCACTGCTCCTGCCCTTCCACCCTTACTGCAACAGGAACCCCGACTGAGAGCCGGCTGGGCTTGCCAGCGGGATGAAAGACACTGTCAGTGTGGACAAATGCACACGAGGCCCCAAACTATCCAAAGCCAGAACTCTGGGAGTCTGTTTCTGAGCATGGAAGTGGAAGAGCATCTCTTCTTATGATGCCTTCCAGTTTTAAGCTCACACCATCCTGACTTCCAAGATTCACTGTTTTGGGAGCCCCTCCTAAGCCACATCTGCATGTGCCTACAAAGCCCTACTAAGGAAAACATGATTACAGTGTCCTGCAGTGCAAAGGGAGATGGTCGGGCCTTGCAGAGATTAACCTGGACTTTTCCCTGGAACACTGAGGTTCAGGTCATGAAAATTGTGTTTTCCCTCTAAATGAGGTGGCCCCTTTGGGTGCAACCGTGCAGGGCTCGACTGTGTGTTCATTAATCTTCTCTTTATTTATTCTTGACTTGCTAGTGGCAGCCTAGGAGACAGACGGAGGGAAAGCAGTCATCGGCCTGCACCTAGAATCACAGTCTAGATCAGTTTCTCTCTGAGAGAGACCTTTCTCTAGGAAACACATCTTCCAAGCAATGACGCACACTACATTAAATGACAGTTGGGTGCAAACTGTGCACACCACAACTAAGAATGCAGTTACTATGCTTTTAATGTTATTTGAGAAATAGTTTCTAGTTGCCATTCCTCTATCGCTAAAAATATAAATATCATTAAAATGTTTTAACCTTTCCCTACAAAAATACGTTAAAACGGCAAAGAGGAAGGGGAGAGGGGAGAAAGGAAAAAATGAGAGTCCGACTGTCCTCCTCTTTTGTTACCCACTTTGAATATCAAACGTTTTAAAGTAAATATTCAATTAATTCAATTCAAAAAGAGCTGTGGACATGTCACGTCAATGTGGGCACATGCAGTGCTCACTGAGCCAGTGGGTGGTAAGTTCCTTCTCCAGGCAGGATGCGGCTTTGTTAGTGTGGGGGCTACAGAGACCGACTGTGCAGGGCTTTGCTCTTCAGAAAAACAGGGACTCTAGACCTCATCCAGCCTTGAACCGCTAGGTGGCGTACACACGCGCACGCGCGCATGAAATAGATCACACATACCCTGGGTTTGGACACGTGTACCCACCAGGGTGAAAGAGACAGGGTTTAGCTTCATCTGTGTCAAATGACCTGGAGCTCTGACCGAGAAACAAGCCCAATTTCAAACTCTCCTCTCTTGACCGCAGAGACGGGTTTCAAAGGTTTCCGTGGAAACCACCTCCCTCATTGTGAAACTTGCAACTCCACATGGACAAAACAGAGCAGCCTACCAGACTCGTGCTTGAAGATCCTGCTATTTATGTTAACTAAACCATGTTTAGATATTCTCATTCCTCTGGACCACACATAAGAGGACCAGAAATTCCCCAGATCTTGCTGCCTACCAGTTACTCCACATCATGCTCTCTCAGTGAAGCAAAATTTCCTGAAAATTTCATGTTTCCCACACTGTGAGGAGTGAAGTCAGCCAGCGAGCGGAGACGGTTACTCAGATGTCAGCACCCAGCTGTTGCTTCCCTTTTCTTTGAGGGAAAGCTGTGTATTCTTTGAGGTCAGTCCTCAGGTGGGGCAGGCTTCTGGGCCTGGATCAGGAAGGGTCCCATGAGCGGGACAAAGGCCCACTACAGTCCTTAGATGTGGACTCAGATAACTACTTGTGGGCAGATATCAAAAGGGTCAAGGCTCAAGTTCTCCTCCCCTCACCACACTCTTGTTGCACATGCCTACCTCCATTTTTTTAGTTTGAGTTGACAATCACCACATGAAGAGTTTTCGCCAAGACTTTTTATACAATCCCTAAGCTGGTAAAATGGATGTATGCAATCTACCATGAAGTTCTGGCTCCTTTCCATAAACTTACACCGAGGAAAGAATTGCCTATTAGTTCTTCCATTGGGAGAAGAGAAATTTGAAAAACACATAGCTGTCTCTTACATAGACCAATTCCTAGATTTGTCTCCAAACGAAAACTATAACTAAAGAGTTTTCAGTTCTATAAGCAGGTCACTTGTTTGCTCTTGTTACAGGTGGATGGTTCAACAATTCTAGCACCGGTGTGGTTATCTTCTTCCTGGATTGCCCAGGTCCAAATTGGAGGTGGCCTGTGAGGGTTTTTCAGACTCACAGGTGCCAGGTACCTTCTGAGGACACAGGGAAGAAGGCAGTGCAGCAATTTGAAAGAAGCAAAAAGCCTCTACTCCCTGGAGGTCCGAAAGGAACAAAGACGTGGAGTTAGAAAACACTCAGAACCACGGACTTCAAGTTAAATGGAAACAGAACGGAAGGGGTGCTCTGCAGAAGGGTAAGAAAGACCAATATCAGCATCCTTTAAAAGCTCACGGCGGAAGGAGTAAAATGAGGAAGATGTACACAATAGCTCAGAAGATAAAGCGCCACTGCTTCTGACAATGCACAGTGAACATATGCTTCGCCTACATATTAAATGTGGTCGCTCTGAACCTAGCACAGTACCAAAGCCTCTGCCAATGTCTTCTATCGTAATTAATTATGAGAATCAGTAATGAGAGATACTTTCCTCCTCCTCACTGGGGCCAACATGACAAAGAGTAACACTTTCCCAATAGTGAGCAGAAACTTTTGCCTTGAGGTCAATAAAACAATATTATTTCTAAAGTCATTGCAGAATTTTGATCTCGGTTTTGTGAATATGAACTCTTTTGCTACGCACTGTTAAGCCAAACACGGTGACCACTTCAGTGATCAGCGTCTACAGGACAAAGAGGCTAGCCTGGAATTCCACTGGCTGAGGGCGGCCCGGTCCCCCAGAATCCCATCGTTCAGACCAGAGGAGGTCACAGCTGCCCATCGCCAAGTCACACCTCAGCAGCCAGGAATTGTGCGTGAAACCTGTGTCAACCCAGGGCAAAGGCACACAGGAGAGGACAAGAGACAGCCGGAGAACGGGAGCCAGAGCACCCCCGGGTCAGCTGCAACCTCTGCGTCGCATGGTTCCGCTCTGGGCTGCCCTCATCTCCTAAGCACTTTCTTATTAGATTAAATCACTGAGTGGATGAAGCCCTACTCTCTGCAGCTCCTCGGACCACACATCAGCTCTCACCTCAGTAGGAGTTCAGAGGGAGCAACCAACAGATGTCTGGGTTCTGCCAGGAACCTTGCAGCGACTCCCACCCAATTCTCCTCAGTCTGAGGACAGGGAGGGCCCGTCTCCACTGACACCCGGGAATACACAGAATGAAACCACAAAGCCCCTGTAGGAATCTCCCCTGAGAATCAGACCCAGGCAGATGATCCAGAACCAGTAGCTCCAAAGCGTTAGAATTCCTGAAGCCCCCTTTCTCAGGGCCATCAGTAGACCCCATATTTTTGCAGCTCACCTTTTTTGGTAAAGTCCAAGGGGTCTGTTTTCACCTTGAGACTGATGCTTGCACTAGAAGCTGGCCTTGCCGGTGGTGGGGGTGGAGGTGGAAGCTGAGTTTTCTCTATAAAAGAAAAACACAGCTAGTAAGGAAACCAGAAACCAAAGGCCGAGGACTCGGCTACTGACAGAAATCTGCATCTCACAATGACCCTCTCCTCTAAGAGTGGGTCATGGAAACAGAGACCCAAGGAGCCCCTGTGCACACTAATTATGTTGCAGTCTGCACAACAGGGCCATCTGTGAACAGCAAGGGGAGGAAATCCCTGAGCTCCTGACCAAACCCACCCACCTCCGACACAAGCTCTTCTGCTGCCATCTCAGGAAACGGGACGAGAGGGCTCAGTAGTTCCCGCGCCGGTCCCCCAGCACTCAGACGAAAGGAGAGCACTGTGTGAGCGGTCGGGAGGCTGGAGAGGCGCGGCTGGTGCTCTCCACTCACTGAGCACAGCTGGCGGCAGCGGAGAGCCCACCCGGTTCTATTTCCCCAGGGGCCACCAGGTGTGGCCCAAGAGCCATGTCACAGGTACACCCCTGGACCCCGTCTTCTATTCTGTTGCTTCCTAAAGTTAGGGTCCAACCAGAGCCCAAAGTGCTTATTTTTATTGCTGAGTGTTGGGGGTATTTCAGGATAGAGTCAACTAGGAACTGTTCCGTCTATGTCCTGCTGACAGGCCCATGGAAATCAGAACAGGCCACAAACTCACTTGTGCTGAAGGTGCCGTGTAAGACAGCTCGGACCTGTGACCTCAGGTAGCAGACCACCACCACATAGTATGTCTGTCCTGCCTGTAGGCCTCCAATGACTCGCTCAGTGACCGTGAGGTTCTGTCTGAGAACCAGGGACTGGTCATGGGCTGAGGTGACAGTGAGTTCATAAAAGTAAGAGCTGGGGGGCTCAGGCCTCTCCCAGTGGAGTCTGACGCTGTTCTCCGTGACCTCAGACACCTGGACTTCAGGCACCGGCTTCACTGAAAGACAGATCAGAGCAGAAAGCAGAGATAAAAGTGATGTTCCCCCACCCTAACATGGAGATGTTAACTGACAGTGGACTGAAATTTGAGTGAGCAGCTAACATCTTATTCAAGCTCCTGACAAGTATTGGTCCTGTTATCTATCCTCATGAATAAAATGTGAAATTCACAGTAATTTAAGATCTTAGTATTCATCGAGAGAATGAATACCACTTTTTTTTTTCCTACTGAAAATCTTGCCAGTAAGGAGATACTTTGAAAATGCAAAATTCGCCAGGGATATAGCTCAGTGGCACAGCGCCTGCCTGAAAATGCAAAATCCCACATGGCAGCCAGCTAAGGGTGCAATGCAAAATGAGCCCTGTAATTTAAAGTATATGAAGTCATGACATTTAAGGCATGATGTGAAATTTTTTAAAGGGATCTGTGCCTTCTCCCTGCCCATGACAGGAAGGCAATTTCCATCTTTCCGTAAGTACATACAATCTTCTCTCAGCATCCTTTGGAGCTTGCAGCCCTCTAACATCTTCCCTGAGGAAATGATGGAATATTGTGCCCTGGGCCTCACTAATTCCCCTGTGTCTGGTATCTGCTATGTTTTCCTCCAAGCCAAAGAGGGCACACAAATTGGGCTTTGGAGGAAGGGCTGATGATCTGGGCTCCGACTTAGTTTGCTGGACTAAATACCCTAACATTACCACAACAGGCAGCTTGGGGTGACTTCTCCACGGCCAAGTGCTTAATATGCAAGAAAGTTTATGATTACCCAGGGTCCATCCAGATCTTTTTTGAGTCATCATCTGGGGACAAGGGGGTCTGGTTCCAGAAACCAAGCATAGAAACACCTGCTTTGAACCCTGAGAACCAGCAACAGGCCCATTCTTTTCCTCTCATGCCCTATATGAGGTCTATACCCACTTCACTTAGGCTGGGTGGACTGGGTTTCCAGGGGAGGTAGGCTGGGCGGACTGATATCGCAGAGAGATTGGAGACTCCAACCTCCGTGCCAAGGACCAGGCTGACCAGGAAGGAGGCACCAGGGGCTGCAGCCTCACCTGCCTCAGAGGAGTCTTAAAAGAAGGACTGCTTTCTAGCACAGAAAAAAACAGTGTCTGGCCAATGCCATTCCGTGGCCAGTATCTTTTAGAATGAACCATGCAGGTATTCAAATCCCAGTGTGATGGCCGTATTTCCACTGCTATCTAAGCAGGAATCTTGGAGGGCATCTTACCTATGGGATTAGCAGCGGCTGCCTTGAGGGCTGCTGGTTTGGCCTGTGGCCGGAAAGCCTCTGGCTTGGTGGCAGCGGCAGCCTTGGCTTGTGTCCTGGGGGCCTCTGGCTTGGTGGAAGCTGGCTTTGCTGGAGGAGGCGGGGGTCTCACAGCTGCTGGTTTTGCTGCTACAGGCTTCACTGCGGCCACTGGCTTCACCACTGCTGCAGGTCTGCCTGTGACTGTGTTCGTGGCCACAGGCTGGGCAGCTACAGGCTTTGCAGCAGCCGGGTTCATAGCCACAGGCTTTGTGGCAGCCGGATTTGAAGCCACAGGCTTTGTGGCAGCTGGGTTTGCAGCTACGGGCTTTGTGGCAGCTGGATTTGCAGCCACAGGCTTTGTGGCAGCTGGGTTTGCAGCTACGGGCTTTGAGGCAGCTGGATTTGCAGCCACAGGCTTTGTGGCAGCTGGGTTTGCAGCTACAGGCTTTGTAGCAGCTGGGTTTGCAGCTACGGGCTTTGAGGCAGCTGGGTTTGCAGCCACAGGCTTTGTGGCAGCTGGGTTTGCAGCCACAGGCTTTGTAGCAGCTGGGTTTGCAGCCACAGGCTTTGTGGCAGCTGGGTTTGTTGCCAGGGGCTTTGTGGCGGCTGGGTTTGCAGCAGCTGGCTTAGCAGGTGGCAGATTTACAATAGTTGCTGGTTTTGTGGTGGTGGTCACCGGTTTTGTTGTGGACACTGGCCTCGTTGTGGTCACTGGCTTGGTTGTAAGACTTGAAGTGACATTATTTGGAACATTTCTGTTAAAATAAATTAAACATTACCTCTACCATGCTTTCTTTCACATGCTATTTGAAATAGACAAAGACAACCTCATGAGCTCTGTGACATTTGCTATCTTAGCAAAATGTATGCCGTAGGTTTACTGACTAGGTACAGTATTATCTATGTTAAACTTGTTTTCAGAGTCTTTGCCTCCAAAAAGGACACTGAACAGCATGCACACACAGAGCCTTTAAAAATGAAACATACACTGTCCACAAACATGTCAGGCCACTTGGCAGTGATTTTCAGCTTACTCGGCTGAGATCGGGAATCCCTTGCTCTGAGGACACAGGCACAAGCTGAAGGACATAAAGCGTGGCAGGGGGAGGGTCTGCAACAGGGAGGTGAGCCCAGGTGTGCAAATGATCTACCACGCCTGGCGTGGGTGGGTTTCACAAAGGCTGGATACATCGAAAATGGACTCCATACAGCTTCGTAAAATGGCTGATGCTGGAGTGAGAAAATGGCACCAACAGGCATTGGTGCGCGTGTTCCACCAGGGAGAAGAGTGCAGGCGGGCATGGCCTCAGACATGAAGCTCATGGAAAGTGCCATCAATCTGTCCCCAAGAGAATGCCATGGTGTGTCTGTCCCGATTTGCTGGGAGGTGGCGGTTCTGGGCTTTGCCCTGAAGACGTGGTCCAATCACCCCTGCAGAGTGAGGGTTCTGGGCACTCCTGGCTGCCCCCTGTCACACCTCACTGTGCTGCCATGCTGGTCCTGCCTGAGCTCTGTTCCTGCAGCCTTCAGCCAACCTCATTATTCCTCCAGATTACTCACTAAACCTGGGTCAGTTTTCTTATCACCAGGAAAACACACATGCTGAGTAACTCAGCATCTGAACTTCTGTGGCATCTGCTTAAAGATAGAGTGCATCCGGTAGGTAGCCTCCTCTGTCTTTGTGTCCAGTACAGTGTGCTGTGTCATACCCTCCCTTGCCCTAGCCCTCCACCTCTAAATCTAGGAGGACCCCTGAAATGTTTCGGCCAAGAGAGTGTGGCAGAAGTCACCAGCATGCCAGGCCTAGCCCAGGTCTGAAGAGACCTGTACATTTCTGCGCATCTCATGGAGACCTGCTAGGCCGCCTTTGAACGAGCCCAGGCCAGCCCACTGGAGAATAAGAGACGCATGAAGCAGAGATAAACCATCACAGCTGCAGGCAGCCTAGACCAGCCGTTCACACCACAAACAGCCAGCCACTGGCATGCACAGTGTGACAAAAAATGTACGATGTGTGTTTAAATTTAAAATTACTACAGTAAAAGGCAGACTACCATTAATCCCCCTCAACACACTTCCCCTTGGTTCAAGCACATTCTCCTCATCCTCGCCACTTTCTGAAGCAGCACTTTCCTGTCTTCAGTTGTCCTCTCACAGCCGTCTTGATCTCCTGAATTGATTCAAAGCGTTGACCTTTCATGGTCATTTTCACTTTGAGGAAGAGCCCGAAGTCACAGTGTCACATCCAGTAAATAAGGTGGCTGAGGGGACACCGTGATGTTTTTTATGAGCCTGCCTTTCTGTTAGACGACATTTCAGCAGGAGCATTCACATTTTTTTAATCATACTTCATTAAAGACACTCATGAAACAGGACTCCAGATCTGCTGCAGAAGGTGGCAAGAACAATGGGATAGGTGTGTTCAAAGCAAGAGGGATGATTTTGAGGGGTTTCATGGTAATTAATCTTTTATTGTAATACATTTTTAAATTTAAAACACTCATTGTATTTTATTTTGATCACCCTTTGTACAGAAGAGTCAAGAGAGACCAGGAGAACCACTCAGGAAGACTAACCCAGAAATTACTAACCCACAGAATTACAAAGTAAATAGAGAGTTGTTATTGTAAGCCACCAAGTTTTGGGTATTTTGTTATGCTGCGAACAGTAACTAACATAGCAGATTCTTTAAGAATGACCCAGGAGACCTTAGAAAGTCACATTCTCCAAATGGCAATGTCCCTGTGCTTAATAGGGCAGGGACTTATCTCTGCCTTCCCTTTCACTCTACAGCTTTTGAGACAAAAACCATAATCACTTACACTTGTTTGTGATCAAACTTTACAACATTCTTTGCTGGCTGGTCCCACTGGAACCAATCACACTGTTTCCTGATGTCTGGGGACAGGTAAAAAGCGTTCTCACCTGAACAGCAACAGAGAAAACAATACTTCAGCTGAGTGTGAATCACACTGACATTGAAACCAGTCCCTCGTGAGTCCAGATGGACCGCACAATATTCACTCACACCATAAATACTTGTTAAATTAACTAACTTTCCCAGACAAGCTAAGCACAGTGACTTCAAATCTTAAATTGGATGGTACTCAGCGCTCAAGCATCGGAAGTCAGCATGTTCTACTTGTTGGTATTTGAGTGATTAGGGTAAAGTTAATACTCCACATGAGAGCGAAGACAAACATAGAAAAAAATGTAAGTGAAAAGTTGAACAATTCCAACCCCTGCCTAGCACATTATAATCCAATTACATTGAATACTTTCCAATTTTTTGTTTGTTTTGCTTTGTTTTTTTCCAATGTTTTGTTGTACAACACTTTTTAATCTTCTGAAGACAGGACCAATGCCCTTGGATAAACTTACAACTTGTATTTGCTCCACATTTTTCCCTCAGTCTTTGGGGGATAGACCTTCATCAACATGAATATGGTTTTCATGGACTTTTTCTTGACCAGTAAGTATCCAGCAAGGATATGGTTTTGTGCTTTACAGAGCTCCTGCATTGCTTGGCTCGCTGCCTGTGCTGACTCCTACACTCTGGAGGAGGTAAAGAGCTACACCTCCTCACCTGCGTGTGGTCTGCAGGGACCACGGGCCAACAGGCTGCATGAGGGAAGCCCTAAATACGTGTCCACAGTGGGTGGGAGCTGGGGTGGGTTTTGGAGAAGATTGTGGGTTTACTGCCAGGGTCGGGGAGCAGCCACAGGAGGAGGTCCCCATTAGCAAAGACCCCAAGGTCCAAGTGTGGGGCTGGGACCTAAGCCCAGATTGATACAATTTCCTTGGCACACCACAATGCCTCATGGCTAGGAGGTGCCCGGCCAGATTTGGGAAACACGCGTGAACAGGGCCAAGGTTATCTATTGGCTTGCTCCCTGCTGACTCCACTGCCTAAAAGCACTTCTGCCACAAGGTGGTGTCAACATGTCTGTTGAATGAACAGACATGTTTGTATCAGCGCATTATCTTTTCCCCTGCGGCCAGGGTCACTGGCCAGCAGAAGGCCACAGCTGGGGCATGCCATGCAGGACTTACTGCCAACAAAGGATGGCAGAAGCCTCCCGAAGCGCATCAGCGGCTCCTCGTTGAGCTCAGTGGACTTATCGATGAGTTTGTAGAAGACGTCACTGGGCTCGCTGGCGAAGCCGTACGTCTCCTTGACATTCACCCTCCGGCCGATGCCCAGGACCACGAAGAAGTAGCCCCTGCACTTGGCCTGCAGGATGGCTCTCTGGGCCTCCTCCAGCTGCTCGTCCCGCACCTCGCCCGTCAGCATCAGCACCACAACCTTCAGGTCCCGCTGGTTTGCCGCACTCTCAAACACGTTCTGGATGGTGTATTCGATGGCGCTGCCCAGGGCCCTGGCTCCCTGCAGCTGCATCATTCCGCGGCCCAGGAAGCCCAGCAGCTTCTCCTTGGAGCCATAGTCTGTCAGGGACAGCTCCACCCGCACAGGCGGCGCGCTGGCGTTGCCCAGGGCCTCGTAGGGTGCGTGCTGCACCACAGCCACCCTGGTAAGGTGCTGGGAGGCCCCGGGGTCGGGGCTCAGGTCCAGCTGCCGGACCATGTAGCCGATGTACTTCTTCATCTCGTTGAACTGAAACAGGCTGGTCGTCTCTGAGCTGTCCAAGATGAATGCCAGGTCGATGTCCGCGTTGCTGCCTGCCGCTCTCCTATCCCGGAAGGAAGGCCTCCAGCTGCCAAATCCGCAGGACGGGTCAATGTTGCAGATGTCTGGAAGGAAGCAAGGGGCCAAGTTACTCTGTGTCCTGCAGCTCAAACTTGTCAGATGTCTGGAAGATTAAGTCAGCCATGGAGGAGAGAAACCTATTCATATCTCATGAGTTTAGATGTGGCCAGGGTTTGTCTTTCATCACCCGACGCTCCTTAGATGAAACAAATCAGTGAACTAAAACCTTTACTCTGTGCCATGATACCAGCGTTTAAAAATATAAAAGAAAGCTGAGTATGGTGATACCTGCCTGTAATCCTAGCTGAGGGAGTAATCTGGGGGACTGAGGCAGGAGGATTGCAAGTTTGAGCTCAGCCTGGGCAACTTAGTGAGCTAGTGAGACCCTGTCTCAAAATAAAAAATTAATACCTTAATGTGAAGTGAGATAAATTAGACCTACAAGCTTAAACATCACGTGGTTTCTCTCACATGAGAAACCCCAAAGTACAATTAAATTAAAAAGCAAAATAAAAGACAGACCAAAGGGAAGGGGAGAGTGGCCTTTTGCAAATGGGGAGGGACCAAGAGACGGGGGCGTGGTAAAAAGAAGGAAGCTCTGCTCTGCGCACGCCCGACCCCCACAGGGATGCGCTATCAGGTGCTGCAGACACAGACTAATAAAAATTAAAATAAGTAAAAACACATTTTACAAAGGGACAAGGATGTAGCTCAGTGTGAAGGCCCTGGTTCAGTCCCCAGTGTCAATGAATCCATCAGTAAATTTTTTTAAAAAATAAGAAAGGAAACATTGCCTGAGTTCTTTGCTACTATTGGAAGGAACATGTTCTAAAAGGTCACTGAGCCAAACGTTTCAATTCTCCATTGTTCTCCCCTGTTGCCTAGAAAATGCAGTGTTCCTGCCCATGGGACACTGTTTTAGGGTCCATTTTAAATGTGGAAGCTACTTAGGCAGCGCTCACACTGATAAATGTGAGCCTCTGTGTCTATGTGTAAGCGCAGCTCTCAGACAGACCAGAACCCTTCCCTCTAATGTCCCAGAGAGGTCATGCTTTCTGAGTGTGGCTGGACAAACATCCCCCACCCCGGCCAGCAGACCTTACCCAAGCACACGTGGCACGTGAGGACATTCTTCAGGAAGTCGCTGAGGTCCCTCCTCGCGGGTAAGACCAGCACATGCCCCACCGCCGTGTTGTTGATCTGGGGTGAACAAGAGGACATGCTGGGTTGACCATACAGCTGGGGAACAAGCCGAGCCCCATCCCACCAGCCTCACGGGGCTCAGTACTGCCCTTGGGGCTGCAGGTGGGAGGGGAGGCACTGAAGGTAAAAGGAAACCAGGATTTGCTCTAAACTGGGCTCAGATCTCATCTGGAACTTTCTGCTGGGCCCAGTGAAAACTGATTTAACCTGTCTCAGCTTCCATTTTCTTGGCTATAAAATGGGAGTGGTGGCTCACTTGGAGGACTAGATGAGACGGCGCGTACACAGCGCCGAGTCCTCCAGCAGACAGAGGGGATATGAGCACAATGGCCACTTTTGGCAATAAAAGCAGCTGCACAACAGCTGTGCAGGGGAGGAAGTTGCTCCTCGGACAAGCAGTGGCCAGTGCAAGGCCAGCACTGGGCACTCATTTAGTGAATATCTGCTTTCAATGGGTGAAGGAAGAACAGAGGAATCCGCTAAGAATGACATGTGCTTCCGGTCACTCAGCTGTCACAAGGGAAGATGGTGGGAGGGGCCCTGCCCAGAAGCAGGCCTAAGTTTATAGCTGGTCTCCTGTCCCTGGCTCGCCTGCAGTCTGGCAGAATAAACAGGGACAATGACCTGTGTGCCTCTTGCTGACACAGCAGTGATAAACCCACAGAACACCCAGATTAGAAGGGGAGACACTGGAGAACGTCCCATGTCTGCCTAGACCCACAGGAGAGAAAGCAGCAAGGACGGGCACCATGTCTCTGTCATTCCAAAGGGCAGGTGGACAGGTGGCCAAGGCCTCACTCTGGGCCAGGGCTCCTGCCCTGCAGACCCACATCTACTAGCTGCATGCTGGGGTGTCTTGGGGGCCTCAGTGAAAGGAGATCCTCCTCCAGGGCTGCTGGGGAAGAGCAGGGTGGGCTTCAGAGTCAGGGGTCCAGAGTGCCTCCCCACAAGCTTCACTGACTTCCAAAAGCTGAGGCTAAAGGGAAAACTTGAGGACCTATTCCCGGAAGCACACGCCCAGGTCAGGCTCACACACAGTTCACAGGGTCGCCTGGGAGAAGCCTTGACTGTTCCCACCTGCCGGGCGCTTGTGAAGAGGCAAAGGACCCCTGCCACAGAGCAGGGCAGCAACCAGCCCAACAGCAGTGCCCGGACCTGTGGCCCCTGAGGGAGCATCACCAGCGGAGGGCTGGGAACCAGAGGGTGGAAGCTGCCGGCATCCGGATTCCACCCAGCGCCACAGCGCAGGGAGGACCGAAGGTCAAGAGAGGGTCTCAGCCAGCTAGGACCTGTGGGGACCGTTTAGAAGCTGGGGCCATGCATCCACCCAAGAGAGTGAGGATGTGCCTAAGAACCTTCCCTCTGAGGAGCGAGGGGGAGGGTCAGGCGACAGCGCACTGATCCTGCACCTGCAAAGCGTTGGTGAGCGGCCGGTCTTCCTGGCTGGTGAGGAACAGAGGTGTGATGCCTGCATCCGACAGCTTGAGCACTGCCTCGCGCAGCTGTGGGCTCGCACTCGTGGGCCCATTGCTGAAGAAAACAGCCACCTTCCGCATGAGGAACCCGTTCCTCACACGCTTGAACGTGTTTCTGGCCACAAAGGACATGGCAGTCTCCAGACTCTGCTGCTTGGATGTCAGGGCCACCTGGAGGTTCTTAATGCTGTCCAGGAGGGCCGACTTCTTCCTGGAGTCTGCAAACCGGATCTCTGTGGTCACCTCATTGTTGTAGGTGACCACGGCCACGCGGGCCCCCCTTGGGCAGTTGCTCTCGGCGATGGTCAGGTTGCCCACAATACTCAGGACTATGTCTCGCATGCGGCTGAAGGTGTCCTGGTTGACACCCTCTGAAGTATCCAGGGCAAAGGCAAGCTCCGTGGGGAAGATGGGGCATTCCAGGGGCCCTGCAAAAAGGGGGTGACAAAGGCCAGCCTCACTTCTGAGGAAGGGTCTTTCTTTTCTGGGACAAGAGTGTTTCTTTTCTGGGTCTTTCTTTCCTTGGGACAAATCCAACCCGCAGAGGTCAACTTACCATAGCAGCAAGCTGCAAAGGAAACAGAGAAGTAAGAGTGAGCAACACATCCAGCATGCGAAGGCGTCCATGTGAAAATGCGTACGTCTCAGGCAGCGGAGACCAGGTACTTACGGCATTTATCCTTGATGCTCTGGATAAGGGCACATTGCTTTAAAAGAACACAGAAGAGCATGTAAGGGCAGCAGACACAGCACTGACAAGAAAACAGGTCGCTCAGAACACATGCAACTTACATCGAGGGAGTCGCCGCGGTTGCCCTTGGAACCCTGTAAAACCAACAAGAAAAGGCTGAGAGGCGAGGCGTGTGGCAGTGCACACGCCATGTAGCACTGGAAGCAAAGTGGCCTTGGGATGGCTCTGATGCCCACAGCCTGGATGAGGGGAGTGGCCTGGAGACTGAACCCAGGCTTCACACTGAGCCACATCCCAGCCCTTCATATTTTTTATTTTGAGACAGGGTCTCACAAAGGCACTGAAGTGCACAGGCTGGGCTGGACCTTGGGATCTTCCTGCTTCAGCCTCCTAGAACCTAGGATTATAGGCATGCACTGTAAATCACACGCCAGAGCTCGAGCCCTCATCACCTCTCCCAAGAGCAAGGTGTCTCATGCATGCTGTCCCCACAGAAGCCTGTGTGTCACCTCTGTGGAGAAAGCACCCCTCCCAGCTGTCCATCTCCCTACACTGCCTGCCTGGCCTCCCCTCGCCTGAGGGCAGCAATCACACCCTACCTCGGGCTTCTTCTCCCCCTTCAGGCAAAGGAATCCTTTCCCTTTAGGAGTGACTGTCCAGCTCCGGAGTCAGCCTGCCCATTCCCTTTCGAGTCTCACCCCTTCCAATGCAGTCAAGGAAACAGTCAAGGAAACAAAGTCATGGACCACTAGATGTCCCGCCCACCACCCGGCTCCAGCGTAAGCCAGGCCAGCAAGAATCAGTAGCACCTTGGGGATTTTACAGACCCAAGGAAGCAGGCCCCCACCTAGACTGGACCTAACTATTCTAAGAGCTGCAAGCAAGAGGTATTGAGGTTTGCTCTCTCTGGTTTCTCCTCTACACAAACCTCTACCAGGAAATTCGAAAGGTGAACTAAGTATTCCCAGGACCACAGAGCACCTCATGAAACATTTGTGTTTCTGTTTATGGTGCTGGGAGCAAACCAGGACCTCATACATGGTCAGCATACACTCTGCCACTGAGCTACATCCCCAGCCCCTGGACACATTTTCCAGAAGCTTTCTGTTGCTCCAAGACTCAGAAGGTTTTTTCCTCCATTCTGATATCAGAAAGGAA
>PVLD010009093.1:0-79315 GCA_004027595.1 Dinomys branickii | reverse complement strand
TGGGTGTATTTAATGTTTATGATTTGAAAAATAAAGATTTAAAGCAAATACAGCAAAATATTAATGTTTGTTTGATCTGGATTTTGAACACACCAGTGTTTGTCATGTTCTGTACCTTTTTGCGTGAGTGTAAATAAATAGTAAATGCATGTTGATTATTTTCAGAAAGAAATCCGTAGTTCCTTGGTTCTCTCAATGTTGCAACAGATGTTAATGGAAGATAAAGCAGATTTGGTAAGAGAAGCTGTCATCAAAAGCCTTGGAGTCATTATGGGATACATTGATGATCCAGATAAGTATCAACAGGTGTGTTTTTCAGAATGAATCTCTTTAACCCCATTGTAAAGTTTTTGATAATATTCTAAAACTTTGGTTCAGATACTTCATAATCTATAGTAGGAGTGACAACTATGCCAGCTTTAGTGAGTTGGAGGTAATTGCCTGGTTTCAGTCTTGCAACTCAGAGGAAAGACTGTTGTGATTTCTTCATAGTATCTTCTACAGCTTTTTGTCAAAACCAGCAATAAGTATGCCATGTTTTCCAACCCTTCTCTTTGGTTTGCTAATCAATATATACATGACATTTAAGAAAATCAAGGAAGTAGTACTATGGATGTTTATTAAGTGTTTTAGAAAGTTCATTCTTCTGAAACTCTCCTTTGATCTTTGGCAGGGTTTTGAATTGTTGCAATCAGCCTTGGGTGATCCCTCAGAAAGAGTAGTTAGCGCAACACATCAAGTATTTCTACCAGCTTATGCTGCCTGGACTACTGAGCTTGGAAATTTACAGTCTCATCTTATACCTACACTACTGAACAAGATTGAGAAGCTTCTCAGGGTAAGTTCTTCTGTTATTTAAATAGTTTATAGCAATTTAAAAGATCTTTTCTAAACCATTTTAGAGAAATATTGGTGAACAGAGACAGAAAATAACACTTAGCTGAATACCTAATACCAATAATTAGCAAGATTCTGTTTGACTTGAGCTAAGAGAGATATGAGGAAGTTTTGGTGAAGCTAGGAGAGAATGGGCGTGGCATGTTCTATTAGGGGCCTAAACTGCTTTTACATAAAACCGTTCCAGAAACAGGTAACTAAAATCTGAGTTTGTATGGCTTTCTTATTGATAGGATATCAAAATTGCTTCAGCTGTGCCTATTTCACTGCAGATTATTTCCTTACTTTTTTTTAACCTAATCCATTTATTACATTATTAGGTCCAAATGTATCTCAGCACGTATTTATGATTTCACAACTTTTTATTCTACCCAAATAAAAAAATTGAGTAGATACAAAGTTATTGATCTAATTTTTGTTCAAAAAATTTCTTTTACTCAAGTTGACGCAATAGTTAATAACTACAAGAAAAACTAACTTTTATTGAATGCCTGTTTGTGCCATTAAGGTAGATACATTAAATACTAAAATCCTACTTGTTTCTCATAACCCTTTGAATTGTAGTCTGTGTTTTATATAGAAACTGAGATGTAGTATATAATTAAATTGCCAGGGACTCACTGCTGTGAGTCTGATATCAATCTCTGACTCCAAACGCTTTATCTTTTCTGCCTCAAATGTTAAAGGCTTTGTGAGAGTCTTATAGTAAAGCACTGTATTTACTCAGTAGATCGTCTTATATATGTTCACATATATTTATTTAATTTTAAAAAACAGGCTATTCTTTGTATAAATTTCAAATTTTTTTTTAAATTGACTAAGGTATACTGTTCTGTGAAACCTAGGAAATTCTTTTCAAGTGTTCATATTCTTTCTACCTGAGAATTACTCATACCTTTTTCTTGTCCCACATGATAACATAATTAATTTCACATTGTAATTAAAAATAATATAGATAGTAATTCTTACATGAACAATTTAATTATGAACATGGTAAATAACTGATACCTGATATTTCTGGCACAGTTGCTATTTCAAATACAATAATGATACATCAAGTAGATTTTGAATAACAATAAATGCTTTAATCTCTAATGATCTTTTTTTAACTTTGATATTGGGTTTCTAAGTACCACACTGATCCTTTCTTTTTTTCTATCATCTTTTTTTGTTATTGTTTCTTTTTCAAGTTTCTTCTACTTTTTTTTGTGCCAAGAATTATTTTAAAGCACTTTTAACACTTGGAAATACAGATATTACCAAATATATAAAAGGAACTGGGCATGCTTGCACACACCTGTAATCCCAGCACTTGGGAGGTTGAGGCAGGAGGATTGTTACAAGTTTGAGACCAGCCTAGCCTGGATTACAGTGAGCTCAAGGCCAGCCTGAACTGCATAGTGAGACCCTGTCTCAAAAAGACCAAAAAAAAAAAAAAAAATTTATATATATATAGAGAGAGAGACAGACAGAGAGACAGAGAGGCAGAGAGACAGAGAGACAGAGAGACAGAGACAAGAAATACAAAAAGGGAAGTTGCAAACACAGTGGAACATTTAGAATAATTCCTGTGGCTCACTTTAATTTCTTTACCCTGGTTTATAAAATTTTAAAAGGTAAGACCCATCCTACCAAAAAAGAGAGCCTATAAAAAAGATTGTCAATGTTGGAAATGACTGATGCTTACCCTAAAGTTTTCCATATAAAAGATTCTGTTAGTTCTATACTGCCTTATTGCTTCTGCACATTTTGAAAGAACATTGCCATTAAGTCTTATGTTTTGAGTTCAACAAATGTTTTATTTGCCACAAAGGGAATGAATCCAATTAGCAATGTAGTTTTTAAAGACTAAAATTAGCTTCCACCTCCTTATGTTTCAGGAAGGAGAACATGGTCTGGATGAACATAAGCTCCATATGTATCTTTCTGCCTTGCAGTCCTTGATCCCTTCTCTTTTTGCATTAGTGCTACAGAATGCACCTTTCTCCAGCAAAGCCAAGCTTCATGGTGAAGTGCCACAGATAGAAGGTACTGAACTCAAATTCTGGAAGGAAGATTATTAGCAATTTAGTTCCCCAAAGAATTTTTTTATTAAAAGCCTAAAAACAAAAATCACTGTATGATAGCATAATTACCAACATGTATTACATGTATATGTAGAATCTTGTGTCTGTAGATTTATGATATCTAAGGTAAAATGTAGGATTTCATCTCTCATGGATAAGCCTATGGATATTATGTTGTTATACTTTCCATTCTTAATCTATAGTCTTTTTATAGCCTTTGTTGAGAAGGTGGAATAAATATTTCCTTCTGTGAATAGATGTGAATCAATGAAAAGATCCCCTTAATACTAGTGTCAGTATATGAGGCTTTCATTTCTATTTCATTTATAATTTCTTCTTCCCCAGCTATTTCATCTTATTTTCAGTAAGGGAAAGAACATATAGGGAAATACAATTACTTCCTTCCACCCTCGCTGTGTCCTTGATGGAAAGAAAATGAGCTTATTGGCAAAATTTGCTTTTTTTCTATAGAAGAGCTGACTTATTTTAGAATTACATGAAATTGACAGCAAATGGTAGTGTTTCTTACTCTCCAGATAGCCAGTAAATAACCTTTGATATGTGGCAGGTGATTGACAAGCAGACGCTCTTCTAAGCCACAGGATAAATGGCTATAAATAAACTATTTTAGCCATTTTCAGATTTGTGAACTTTTGTCTCTTACTGCCTTCCAATAGACAAAGAATTAAAACATTGCAAACTTCAACAGATACGTTTTTAGAATTTTAAATTTTCAACTAAAGTAAACTATAGTCTACCTATAATCTATGGGATATGAGACACTGTATTCAAGGACATATGAAGTCACAAGATAAAAGTAGTATATGGTTTTTAAAGTCCGTTTTATCACTCTTTAAAAATAAGACGATAAAGCACTCGCACCTGATCACTTCAAATTTTGCTGAGAGCATTTGTCTGCCTAAAGATTTTCCTGTCTTTCTAATTCCCTTTTTAATTGCTGTATCTGAGAATTCAGAGATTAAAGTTTTGAAGGATAGGTTCCTTCTGAAAGGTGTAAAGAAAAAGCTGTTAGGTACCTCTCCCCTATCTTCCTGCAGTTTGCAGGCAGTTTTTGATGTCTCTTGGCTTATAGACATACCACCTCCATCTCCGCCTTTTTCCTCACATGGCCTACTGTCTGTACTCCTTTCTGTGCCCAGATTTATTCCTTTTATAAGGACGTCAGTCATATTGGATAAGGGTCTACTCCATCCAGTATGACCTCGTTTTATCCAAATGCATATATAGCAACCCTATATTCAGCTCAACCTATGAGAACTCAGTTCAGCCTATATTTGTTGTCTTATCTTCGTATATTTAATAAAGAATCCCCCCAAAAGAGGGCCAGGGGTTTAGCTCAGTGGCACAATGCCTGCCTGGCAAGCATGAGCTCCTGAGTTCAAGTCCCAATAACCGCCCCCCACCTACGCACACACAAACACAAAAAGAATCCTTGAATATCAGTTGTTGAAAAGGATTTACTAGAAATTAAATAAAATAATTTGAAAACAACTCCTTTACTCTTGTGGTTGTATTCCTTCCAGTGTTTATGTGGCCTCCTCTTGTGAGTTTCTTTGTTATTCCTTATTATTCCAAAGTAATCTTTTGTTTTCAGGTCTTGTTGACTATAATTAATTGTTATATCTTTATTTTAGGCATATGTATAGTTGTGTTTATGTGTCTCTATACATATACTTTGGAATATAATTTATTATAAGTGAAGGTTTGTGTTTTCATAAATGATAGTATCTCATACAAATATTTTTGTTACTAATTAATTTCATAACATTAACCAATATTTTTGTCAGGCACTATTTTAGAAGTTTGGAATTCACTCCTGAATAAAATAGGTAACATTCTTTGCCATTATAGAGCTTACATTCTTTTAGGGGGAAAACACATCAAAGATTCACAACAGCTGTTATTTTGCAGGGTAATTGCAGCTATTTCCTCAAGAATAAAATGCTGGCATTTGCCAGCCTATTAAAATAGTTGGAACTTTCTGTATTATTGTTTCTTAGATGCTCAACTTTCTCTTTTTATTAAAAAAAGACAATTAAATAGAACAATATTTTGAGGCTCCTAAACCATTTTCTTTTGTATAATGACTAAGTTTTATATGTAATTGTTTATTTGCAGTCCTTGTTTTGCTTACCTTAATCTTTGTTGGACTTAAAGTCTTTGGTCTCTATTCTTTTTATAGTAAATTTTACTTTTGTTATTACATATTTTCCAGTAATAGCATACCGGCAGTTTGGAACTAGTATAATAGAACTATGTTTGAAATTATCTCACGTATGATTTGATATGATATAGATATATTAAACACAAGCATCTTTCACTGCCCAAATCTGTTGATTTCTCAGTTAAGATAATGAAAATTTAGCCAGAAACTTTAGATGGTAAGAGATACCATATTATACAAATTTATTTTATTTGTTTATTATAATAGCAAGTAGGAGTGTTTAGATAGCAAGGATAATCATTATCTGTTCTATATTTTTGAAATTTTATTAATTTTTGTGGTGTTGAGGATTGAACCCAGAACTTCATGCATATTAAACAAATATTTTACTTGAGCCACATTCTCCCATCCAGGCCTCCTCCTCCTCCCCTTCCCTTCTTTTTAAATTAATTCAAACAAAATCTTACTAAGTTGCCCAGGCTGACCTCAGACTTTCAGTCCTCCTATCTTAGCCTCCCAAATAGCTGGGGTTATAAGCATTTACCACCAGGCCTGACTATACTTACTATATTGTTAAATGTCTTGTGCATAATAGGAATATAGTAACATGAACATTTTTTAAAATTAGATACTATTTCAAATATTCTAAAGTCTAATAATGATCATTAAATGAATTTTTAGAAAATGCTATATCCTTATTTGTCTTTTTATGATGATGCCTCTATTGGGAGTTACCTCCATTAGAAGTTTTGACCTACACTTAATGTGCTTTTGGCATGTGTTTTTCACTTAAAAGCATACAAGAAGTATTCTCTTAATAACCTGGGATTTTATTACTACCTATATGACCATAGATTTTATTGATATGTTTAAACTTTTAAAATATACTAGTAGGTGTGTGTGTATACACATTTGCACAGTTTTAAAAGTAGTTTTTTACAGTTTTACCTCAAAACTTTTGAAGTATATAATTTGGGACCTAGTTAAAATATCTGTAGTACATTGTGCCTTATTTTACTGGTCACTGGCTAAACATTTTATATTAATGTACTGTGTATCAAACTGTGAAAAAATTAAAGGCAGCATTTAATGTTGAGAATTACATACCAAAGAATTCAATAGAGCCCAAACTTTAGTGTATTTTATGTCATAACTCTTTGCTATTAATATTTCTCCAGCTTTTGACCTATTAGTTCCTTAGTCCATGAAGGAAGCATTTTATTATTCTATTGACATAAACAGTATGATGCAATTACAAGTAGTCTTTAAATCAAATTTAAATACATGTTTTATCTAAGAGTCTTGTCTTTGAGCAAATTTTAATTTAACCTAACCAAACTTTATTCTTCATTAGCAAACTTTCATTATAGTATTCATTTATTAACTATATGATCTCATAAAAATCTTAACTTTTGATATATTATCTTGGATTTGTTCACATGTGACAAGAACTTATTTCATTTTTTTCTAACAATGCCTTGATTAATGTTTCAGTTTTATGTTTAAAGATTATAATGAGCTAATTAAATATCAGGGAAGGACCCTTATTTTTCTTCTGATACAATAACTAAGACCTCAAACTGCCATTTTCCATGTGATTTATTTTGCATCTATTATTTCTAGTGACTAGGTTCCCTCGGCCTATGTCACCTCTTCAAGATGTGTCCACTATTATTGGAAGCCGTGAGCAATTAGCAGTGCTACTACAACTTTATGATTACCAACTGGAACATGAGGGTACAACAGGCTGGGAGAGTTTGCTTTGGGTTGTCAATCAATTGTAAGTTTCGCTTCCTGTTCATTTGATACACCTGAATTAGTTCAAAGGAAGCTAGTTCATAGCCTTGAAACTTAGGGATAAAATATTGTAAATATATTTTTAAATGTTTATATATAACTAGGCTTCATAAATAATAAACTTTGGTAGAAGAGGAGATTTATACCTTGGATAAGTAATATCTATGGAGAAGTGTCCTCTGTATTATGTCAAAGAGACCAGTCTGCTGCCTTGTTTGTCCAGTAGTGGTAATGGATTTTAAACTATATCTAGGCTTATTTTTTTCAGCCATGCCTTATGAATCAAGATGTTATGTCAAGCATCAGATCCATAGGTTTCAGTCTTATTAACTTCACTCTACTATTAAGTTTTCATATTTTTTTTACAAGGATTTAAATTTATTTTAAGAAATTTATACAGTAAAATATAATCTTAAGGCCTTTCAAAGGATCACAAACAATTCCTTTGCTTTCAAAAACCAGAATACTAACAGTAATGAATTTGCATGACTGCAGAAATTGGCTAAGAATAATTTATTTGTCCCCTGCCTGTTTTTCTTTCCTTCCATATTCAGGTTGCCACAGCTTATAGAAATAGTTGGCAGAATTAATGTTACTTCAACTGCCTGTGTTCATGAATTCTCCAGATTTTTCTGGCGCCTTTGCCGGACATTTGGCAAAATTTTTACAAACACTAAGGTAAAAACTTGTATTGCTTGATTTTTATATGCAAGAGATATAGTAATATAATAGGATAATGCTATAAAACAGTAAATAAAGTCATGAACCCTCCCTTTAATTATACTTTAATACAGTATATTAAAATACTATATTAAAGAAAATTCTAGTTGGTAGTATTCTTTATTTTCAGTAGATGATTTAACCAAACCTTAGTTTGTATTCAAACTAAGACTGACAACAATCTTAGTGGATGTTAGATTAACTCACTTACAGATGTCTCCAATGTTTTCATCAGAAGTATCAGCCAGGGAACTCAACTGCAGTCCTTTGAATATGCTTCTGGCACTCCCATCTATTGCAGATTCTGGAAGCATCTGTTTGCTCAACACACTTCAGTAAAAACCTGAGATAACTAGAACCATAACAACTGTCTGCAAGAATATGACTTAGGGATACCATGAATACTTGAGATAAATATATTATGATCACTACCAAAAGTATAATTTGTCACACTAGTCTGTACAAGATGTTTTGTAATTCTAGGTATTAAAATTGGAATGTTCTGAAATCCCAGTTTCTTCTTAAATTCTGTTAATCTGCTTGTCTTTATAGCATATTGTTTCCCTAATTATTGCAGATATCCAATAAAAACTTTTAAATATATTTAATTTAGTAGAGCTTTTTACTATTAAATTTATATTGAAACATTTAAAGCAAAAAAAATAATACTATGAAAAGAACTGGACAAGATTCAGAAGCCTTAGATTATGGTTCTGTTACCTGGTGATTGGCATTTGTAATTAAGAAAAAAGTTAAATGATTTGGGTTTTGTTTTTTTCATGTGCAAAAATGAGATTGCTTCACTGTCTTTTAGTTAAGTCTGATTCAGTAGATTAGTTTTTTAATAGTAGTCTTCCTCTCAGTTTAAATTCAGTATGTAAGTATGAAATGTATTGATATTGGCGCAGATTGGTCAACATGTCCCAAATAAGTAGCTATTACTTCTTTTTTTCCCTAGAAAAGCAAATTAGAGTCATTTGAACACTTAACACTGAGTGGTTGCCTTTAGTGATCTCTAATCTGTGATAATTCCACTGATAAAAAAATTTAAAGAAGCATTTGTTCTAACTTAACGTGGTAAACTATATTTAAATTTTAAGTAATTAATAATAAAATATTAAGATGGGTATCACATGGTTAATATATTAGTTGTGAAGACCCTAAGTGAATAGAATTTCCTTTTCATTTCTTTTATAATATAACCAAATGCTTCTTTTCAGTAATTGTAATAAAATAATATCTACCTATGTCACCTTTTTAGCCCCAAGTTCAATTTTTAAGAGGCAGTAATTTTAAGCATTTAAAAATCATGTTCGGGCCAGGAATGTAACTCAGTGGTAGAACACTTGCCTAGCATACAGAAAGCCCTGAGTTTGATCCCCAACATTATAAACCACTAGTCAATAAAATCATCTTAGAAATTATTTTAAGGAAAGAAGCTAAAGGCCATTCAGAAAATACTTGTTAACCAGAGTTGATTTTTATTGATAAAAGTGTTTTTAATAGCTTGACTTCTTTTATTCTAAGCATCTTAAGAATTAACATATTTCTGGCCACTTCAACATTCTGGCCACTTCAACAGTCATAAGCAAAATAAATTAATAATTATTAGTAGCAGTAATAAACATTTTTAATCATTGATTAATCCACTAACTTGAGACCTGGATTGTTTTCTTTGGGTTCTTTAGGTAAAGCCTCAGTTCCAAGAGATTTTAAGACTATCTGAAGAAAACATTGGTAAGTTGTTCAGTATTGCTTTTAAAAATATTTGAATCTCTTTATTCAAGAAAAATACTGTATTCCATAAATGTAAATTATATAAAGAAGGTAGCAAGTACAATCGAAAAGGAGATTTTATATTATGGAGTTGATAGTTTTACAACAGTATTATATCTAATAGGCTTACCATGGGGTGATAGTGAGGTTAATTTTTATTCAACTTAATTGTAAATAAAGAAACTATAGGCTTATCTGGGCAGTTATAGCGTTTTTGTTGATGGTTGTCACTGATCTGTGTTCAAAAGTCTATTTTCAGCACCATTTACAAATGGACGTTTACATATGGATGTTGTTTACCTTAGTATCTTTCTAGTGTCCAGGAGTAAATTGTGGGAAATGTTAGAAGAAATATATACCTATTTCCACCCTATTTACCTTGGTTGATATTTGAATATATAGGTAATTCTTGCCTAACCCTACCTTAATGATTTGATTTGAGTCATATAGAAAACTTCATTTTTGATTATCCTCCTAAGTCTAAAAACATGAATGAGGATTTTTTTTCACAAATGCTTTCCCAAAAGTTACTTTTAATACCTTCTCAAGGGTTGATATTTGGACTCCCTAATTGTTGGTTTAAGCCAATAATTAATTCTGATGATGAGTTAGTGAAGGAACCTTGAGGTATTTAGGAAAACCAGGCTATATATTAATCTAGGAGACTCAAAGAAATTTCTCAGTTCTGGTTGTAGAAATGTTAAATCTCATTTAGTTATTACATTTTTTTTCCCCTCAGAAATAAGAAGCATTGAATTGTATTTTATGACAAAGAGTACAAATGTGTTGAGATCACAGTATTTTCCAAAGTAATGAGTTTTGTAACCTTGTAAGCAGTTGTAATTTTAAATTTAATTTCACAAGATTTTTTCTTTATACCTAAAACACACTTGGACTTTTAAAAATATTTTAATAATTTTAGATTCCTCAGCAGGAAATGGGGTCCTTACTAAAGCCACAGTCCCCATTTACGCAACAGGAGTCCTCACATGTTATATTCAGGTAAGGAGAAAATTCAGTATCTTACATTTAGAAGAAGGCCTTACATACGTCTTCTTTATATGAAAACATAAGTGAAAACATGACACAAAAGAAAATTAAAATTTATTTTATTTAATAATTTATAATAGACAATATATTTTAATAATAAGGCTTTTAGTAAAACATCAGTTGAACAAATAAATTTAGAGATTATGTCTTTTTAAATATTTTATTAGTATTCGCCCAGGGGTATAGCTCAGTGGCACAGCATCTCCCTGGCCATTGTGAGGTCCTGAGTTCAATTCCAGGTACCTTAAAAAAATTATTTATTAGTGTTAGATTGCACCCATTTAGCAGCTTCTCTGTTTCATTATACATTTTTCATAAATCAGTGAGAACATGTATTAGGTGAAGCAAACTACAAAAGGCTATGGAATGCCTATTGTCTTCAGCAAAGTAGTTTTTAATAAGAAATTGTCACTACATAGTAACTACTCCAAAACACAGTAACTTGTAGAAGTTATAAACCATTTTATTTACTCGTGGTTCTGCAATCTGAGCTTTGCCAAGCTGGCTTTTCTTCTGCTGATCTTGTTGGTAGTCGCTTGTTAGTGACATTGTTAAGCTGTTTTGTTGATGGGATCTTAGCTAGAATAATGAGCTCTCAGGGACTGTTTCCCCTTCTGACCTGTAGAGCAGCAGGGCCAGAACTTATTACCTGTTTGCTATTGGCTCCTGTGGGTGCAAAAGTAGAATCTGCTAGAACAAAGCTTAGACCTGAAATTAGCACATCATTACTTCCATGGCAGTATATTGGTCAAAGAAGTCATAAACTTCATCCAGACTCAGGAGAAGTGTTAGGCCAAGGTGTGTACCAGGAGTCTCGTTCTTTGGTTGCCATCAGTGTAACAGACTGCCATGCTCTGTTTACTATTCTGATAAATACCATTGCTACATCTCAAGGCATGAGGAATTTTTAAGTGTGAGACATTCCCATGTTACATAGTCTCTTAAACCATCTTTAGAAATTAGAATGTGAAAATGAAGAAGAAACACCTTTCTTAAGAGTGTCCTGAATTTTCACCCACAATACTTCTGCCCTTTAAATTCAGAGTACATCTCTATATATTTATTACACTCTTCTCCCAGAACAGATTTGAATGATCTTTTTTTTTTGTACCGGGAATCAAACTCAGGACCTTGAGCTTGCCAGGCAGGCGCTTGTGCCACTGAGCTATATCCCCAGCCCTGAATGATCTTATAGTATTAAAAAAAAGTTTTATAGTATTATATAATACTTTGCAATAGATGTTCCAATTCTATTAAAAAGCACAGTTCAACATGAGTTTGTAAGACTACCTTATAACATGGATACATATCAGATTATTTGAAGTCATGCAATGTTTTGTTTTATTTTTTTTACATGCAATGTTAATAGATTGTCTCTATTGTTTTAAATTGGTGAAGATCAGTGATGCTAGGTACTAGCATAGGGCAAGACACAATAATGTACATATCATTCTCTTTAATTTAGAAGCTGTTCAGCTGTTCAACATCACAAGCAGTCTGATATCAACCTCTCCTTCTCTTTCTCTCTCTCTCTGTCTATGTGTCTGTCTGTCTGTCTCCCTTTCAAAGTTCTTGGTTTGTATTTTTATTTTGACCATAAATACCACACAAAGTCCTTCCCAGTTCGATTCCCAGTACAAAAAAAAACAACAAAAAAAACACATAAAGAATCACATACAGGGTTTTGCCACTGGTAAGCCCTCAGAATAGATTTGCAAAATAAGTCTACAGCCATACCACCCTGAACGCGCCCAATCTCATCAGATTTGCAAAATAAATCACAAGGTCATGTCTTTCAAGTCACTGTAAAGTCCCAATGCATTTTTATTTTTCTAAATAGATAAGTTTTCAGATCATTAGAAATATTTAGTAAATTGAGACAGTGAGAAAACATACACCAGCAGTTAATATTTTTTGTTACCAAACAGTTTTTGGTAGTACACACAATTATCTTGGATCAGATACATAAACAGTATTGCTAATTTTTTTAAGATTTCAAAACTGAGATTATAGTAAATTTTCAAAAAGCACGTTCATTTAAAATTGTTTTATCACTCCTTTATAATTTTTTCTCCAGTTATGTCTGTAAACATAGTAGATAACTGAAAATGAGTGAAATCTCTTTCCCAACTTTACTTTGATGCCGATTCCTCTCACTAGGTAGCCTATCATGTTTTAAAACTGCTATATCCTTTTCTTTTCCATATGAATCTTTTTCTTCTTTTTTGTCAGTCCTTTACTTAACCTCATCCAAAATTAACTTCTGTGGAAAAGAAATGATAGAAAGTAATCCAGTCTTCCTTGTGGATCTTTTGATATATTCAGAAACTATTTATTGTTGACTTTCTACATGGTTAATGACAACTTGATCTTCTCGCAAATGTATTTCCTGATAGAATATCACATGCCCTTTGCTTACAGATTTTAAATTAACTTAAGATGGAATATCTTTCTTAAATTTCTTAATTTCACATATTTGCTTTTTCTAACATTTCTTAACAAAAAGAAAAGATATTTTCTGCTGAGCATGGTGGCATACACCTATAATCCTAGCACTGAGGATTATGGGAGGCTGAGGCGGGATTGCCATGAATTCAAGGCCAGCCTAGACTACAAAGTGAGTTTAAGGCTGACCTGAACTACGTAGCAAGAGTGTCTTAAACCACGCCGCCAAATCACATGTGGATTAGTGGCTACTGTGTTGGACAACACAAGTCTAAATCAAAGAATTAAAGTTAGTCTTTGACCTCATGCCATAAGGTATTGATATGTTTATCATAGGACATGATCATAGATATGTTTGGTAAATATCTTTAGTTTTCTAATTAGAATATTTTCCCTGCATTGGTAACATTTTCTATATATAGGAAGGTAATTATGATATTTAATACTACTTGATTGCTTAGAAATTCATTGTCAGTATTTTCCTTCTGTAGGAAGAAGACCGAAAACTGTTAGTTGGATTCTTAGAAGATGTGATGACTCTGCTTTCACTATCTCATGCTCCTCTTGATAGCCTGAAAGCTTCTTTTGTGGAATTGGGGTAAAAAAATTAACAGTTCATAGATTTTTAAAAGGCATATAAAAGAAAAAAAAGACAAGATAAAAACCACATGAAGAAGGGAAGCCCTATAATGATAGCAATGGGAAGATGGGAAGTTCCCCTTTTATGTTTTAAAACTGTCCAGAGGAACACCCATCCAGTTTGAAGCAGAAAGGGGAGAGGGGAAGGGCTATTACATGCTTCAACAATGCGAGAAAATAAATGAATGAATGAATGAATGAATGAATAAACAAACAAACAAATAAAAGGCTTATGAAGCCGGACATGTTGGCACACACCTATAATTGCGGGATGCTGAGGCAGGAAGATGCAAATTCAAACCCAACCTGGATAACTTAGCAACATGATGAGACCCTGTCTCAAAATAGAAAATGAGCTGGGATATGTAGCTCAATGTAAAGGCCCTGAGTTGAATCCCCAGTACACGAAGGAAAAAAAAAGCATATAAAATTCAAATTGGATTTGTAAAATGCATATATTTTAAATCTATACAATTCTCTTGGTTTGGGTTTGGGACTTAAGATTTGTTTGTTTTGGTTTTTTGAGACAGGCTCTCACTGTAGTTCAAGGTGGCCTTGAACTCACTATGTAACCCAGGCTGGCCTCAAACTCACACTGATTCTCCTGCCTTAGCCTCCTAAGGGCTGGGATTACAGGCATGTGCCACCATGCCCTCCCTGCAAGATTTTTTATTTTTCTTTACGTGGGAATTCTTAATGTTTTGTAATCAATGCACTATAATTTTTAAAATGGGATAAAGAGTAATAGGCATGTTTTCTTTGAAGAAATGCAAAAAATTAAATCAGGAAAAGTTTCAAAAAAATAGTTTCTACAACTGAAGGGAGCCTCAACTGAAAGAGCAATCCTTAGCCTCCTAATTTTTTTCTTTAGTCCTGCTGATAATTATATCATTTGGTTCCTAAAGTAACTCTATCTCAGTCTTTACTGAAAACAGGCATATCACTTGTGAAGGGTGCCTTCTCATATTTGGATAGGCTTTATGCAACATAGTCATCCACATATATGGTTTGAATTTATCTTATTTGAACCCACTACAACCCATGACATAATGGGACATGTATTGCTTCCTCGTTGTTTATAGATACAGAAGCTAGACTTGCAGAGATGTAACTTACCCATCTCACTCCTAGTCCAGTGCTCTTCCCTATTTTCTTATAAAGGAATTTTATTTTTCTTTAGAAATTATTATCTTTATTAAATTTTCTATCACAATTGCAAATGCTTAGAGAAACTAAAGTGTGATTTCTGAATATGGTTTGTGGTTTTATAAGGTGACTTCCTTTTTTTAAAAACTCTTAGCTGTGGCCTACTAAACCATGCAGTGTAATTCCATGTGTTCTACTAACATTTTTATCATTAATTATTCTTACACATGGTATTTTTATATACATGGAAAAGGCACTATGGCTCTGTATTTAACACTAATATTTTTCTTCCAGTGCAAATCCAGCCTACCATGAGTTACTATTAACTGTTTTGTGGTATGGTGTTGTCCATACTTCAGCACTTGTGAGGTGTACTGCTGCTAGAATGTTTGAGGTATGTCAGCATGTGATTATATTGGTTCCAGTTGTAACAATTTTTTTTGGTAAAGAGAGAAGGGAAAGTTTTTTTAAAAAACAAGCTTTGCATACTGTATTGTATTAATATATTGTGGCTTTTAATATTGTCTAGTTGTGTACTGTGTGAGAGGGCAGAACTTTAGCTTTGCTGTATTTCAGAATTTCCTACTTTCTAGTTTCCTTAAATGTTACTTATTAATCAGTTCTATTTCTCAAATTTTGCTTTAAATCTTATTTTTAATTTCCATCTTACTGTAATCTTTCTGGTTCTTTGTTTCTATTTATTGAGGTAAATTGTCACTAAAATAAACTAAAATAATATAGGGTATCTTTCAAATTGTTGAATTCATTAGAAGCATTTAAAAAATCAATTATTGCAGTTATGGAAATATTTATTTTGCTCATTAATCCTACCTCACTATTCCTTCTGGAATAACACTTCTGTGCATAAATGCTGATGCACTGATGAGATTACCATAATTTACCACAATTTCATTAAATTATCACTCACCCAAGTTAAACATGAAAACTGAGGTAGTACCTATCTATAGTGCCCATCAAATAGCAAATTATGTCATAGCCTATTATTTCTATATATAAATACATGTTTTTTGAACTTTGATTTGAGGTTGCATTTAATTGGTTTAGTGTTTTTTGAGTTACCATAGAGCCAAGCTGCCTGGGTTCAATTTCTGCCTCTGCCACCTAGTGACCTAAAAGTTACTTGGGCAAATTTGAACTTCTCCACAACTTAGTTTCCTCATCTACAAAATGATGAAGATAATAAAAAAAGTATCCATTTCAAAGGATTTTGTTAATATTAAATAAATAATGCTTCAAAAGCCCTTAGTGTACTGTCTGAAACATAACAGCTTATAATAAATATTAACTATCACTGTCATTTATTATCCATGTTATTTTGCAAAGTAATATATATGAAACATATTCTTACTCAAACTTAAGTTGTTCCTGATGTGCATGTGAATTCTTTGCAGTACTGGGAATTGAACTCAGGACCCTGCGCTTGCTAGGCAAGCGCTTATTCCACTGAGCTCTATCCCCAGCCCATGTGCATGTGAATTCTTAACTATTTTAAAGCAGTTATTTCCATAAAAAGGATTAATTCATTCTTCTACAATTTCAGAATTTCTCAGTAGTTTAAAATAATCTGCAGTTGGAAGAATAGGCTACTGATACATTTAAAATACTTGCCTTCTAACTGGGTGTGTTGGCACATACCTGTAACCCCAGCACTGGGGAGTCTGAGGCAGGAAGATGGCTGAGGCCACAGCCAGTCTCATTTATGTAATGAGCTCAAGGCCAGCCTGAACTACGTAGTGAGCCCAGCTCAAGAAATAAAACAAGAGTTGCCTTCTAAAATTTATGAGTATATAAGGTACTTTCATGGAATCTAAAGAAAATCCATTCTTAATAGGAGGCTGACACTCCTGTGTCCATTTTATTATCTTAGGTATTATATTTTAGATCAAAAATCTCTAATCAAGGACTTACTGTCAAGGTAAATGACAACAGCTTGCATTTCAGATTTTTTTTGGTAGTGGGAATCGAACTCAGTTTGCTTTTATGTCTAGTGCAAGTTCATTCTAGGTATTAATAATTTCAATTATACAGTATTGAAAAGAGACATTACCATAAAAGAAAATTCTTTCCTCTCCCTCAAAGAGAAAAACAGTTCTTATAAATGAAGAGTGAATAGACGTTTTTCTCTTTTTTTTTTTTGGTACTGAGATTGAACCCCAGGGCCTTTGCATTGAGCTACCAGTGCAGGTGGCAGGTGTACAGCACCATGCCTTGGGAAGAGCCATTTCTTTAGTACAGTCTCTTCATGAGACTTTATTGTAAGACCACGAAGCAATTTCTTTTTCTTAAATGCTTAGTTTCTAAATGTATGTATGCACTGATGAAGCATGCCATATAAATGAAAATAATTTAAATAAAATGAAGTTTCCATTTCTTTTTTTTATTTGGTTTTTGTTTGTTTTATTTTTCTGCCTTCTACCATATATGTGGCTTTTGTTTGATTTTATATATTTGTTGTTCTGGTCTGGAAACCATACTTAAAGCATAAGCAGTTTTTAGTATATGCTTAGTTTCCTTATGAACTTGAGTCTAGTTGAGAGACTACTTGAGTATTTTTTCAGATTCATCTATGATAAAATTTTACTGAGCTATATTAGTTGTTATTTTTTGTTAATGGTCCTAATTTTGAAAAAATTGTATTTATAAAATCTGGTTGATAAGATTTCCATTTATATTATTGCTTTATAATTTATAATTATGCCTGCTTCCCCTGAAAATGAGTTCTTTCAAAATAAAAGCATAAAAAATAGCATTCTTTAAAATCACTTTTTATAAAAGTTAAATCAAAATCTCTTGAATTGGATATACCAGGAATCTAACATGAAATAATGAAAATGAACACCAGATTTAGCTTAACTTTTAGATGACTGGACAAAAAAAATGGATAACCCAATCAGTTACAGTAGTCTCACTGTTAAAAAAAGAGAGTATATCTTACCTTTTGAAGCAGCAGCTTAACAAAATAAGTATAGAAGTTATTAGGTGATTCTTAGTATGACATAGTGGATTTTCCAAAAGATGCACAAAAGAACTTCATGTAATTACTTATTATCAGTCATGAGGATATTGAACTTTAATATTAGACCACAACTTATAGAAGACTTCAACATTAAGTCAGACAAGATTGAATCTGTGTTTTGCCTCCAGTAATTTTTGGCTATAATACCTTGGACAAATTACATACCTTCTCCAAACTTCAATTTCTTCATCTGCTAAAATACTGATAGTATTTGTACTTACCCCATTGGGTATAAAGATGAAATGTTACACGGTGTAAAAATTCATAGCTCTTAGTTTAATTTCTGATTTGCTAGTTTAATTAAAGAAACTGAATTTAAGATCCCCAGAACAATGCAAAGTTAACTGGTCTCCTACATTATTCTTTTTAATGCCACTAGTGGGAGTGAGATAGCAGACATTTAAGGAGACGGTTTACTAATTCACATCTAAGCTCTTTTATTTATCGTACAAAAGAAGAAAGTTTTAATTAGAAGTATTTGAACTTCTTTGTTGTGTTTTTACCTGACATCTATAGTATCTAAGGGAATAATAAAAGTTCCGTTATCATTTTATTTCTGCTATTCATATTTTTTAATAAAAATTATTTCAGAATAGTAGAGTAGATTCTAACATAAATTAGTTAATAATTAGTAACAGAATGTTACAAAATTAAGTATTTTCACATAAAGTAAGCTGTTCACTCTGATGTGCTGTATAGGCAGAATATCATACAATAGATTTTTGTTTAAAAATTCTGTGGCATCTTTGATCTGTTGAGTTCCATTACTAGGGGAACAGGTTAGCTAGCATTTAGGATTAAGTTGTGCTTACATTCTGAAGTTGAGGAGCGGGGTAAACTCAAAATTTTGTAATGTTTGTGGAAACAAAATGAATACTCTTCAGTATGGTCCTCTCATTTGCAAATTAGCTTTGCTAAATGAGTTCTTTTTCCAAATTAGATATGGAGACTGATTAATTCTATTCAACATATTTTAAAATTTATTTGCTGTAGATGATACACTCATCATTATAACATTTGGTTACATTAAAATATACTTGTCTGTTAACCTCCTCAATTACATTAAATACAAATAAAAATTTAATAGCTTGCAAAAAATAAAATAAAATAAAATTTATTTGCACTTTTTAGAGACATATAAAGTAGTTTAGAGGTTAACTACAGCAGTTTTTAATTAAACAATTTATTTTCCCAAATATGTCAGAGATCATATACTTTTTATCTGGGTATGGGGGCACATACCAGTAATCCAAGGAATTTGGGAGGCTGAGGCAGGGAATCCAGAATTCATCCCAGCCTCAACAATTTAGGAATTTAGTGAGACCCTGTCTCAAAAAAATAATAATAAAAACAAAAGGGCTGGGGTTGTAGCTTAGTGCAAAACTCCCTAGTCCACTCCTCAGTTCTACAAAATACTGTGTATATATGTATATTTTTAAAGTCACAATAATTAAATGCTCACTTCTTGAATGCACAGTGTTTATCATGCACAGTATTAAATTATGTACAAACTGGTAGTAGTAGTGCTTTAAGTTAGATGATCGTATCACCATTTTTAGATGTGAAAACTGAGTTCAAGAGATTATGTGATATACTGTATCACAGACTATAAGGCAAATAAGTGGCGAAAGCTGGAGTCTGAACCCAGAGCTGATTTCCAGGTGTTCCACTCTAGCAGTATTTTGCTGCACTATGTCCCTGTACTTCAAAAAAAAAATAAAAAAGCTATGGGATTTAAAAGGCTAGGAATTTCCCTCTGTGATTTTTAATTTATTTTGCTGTAGAATAGTCATAAGCAGTTCCATGGTGGCTGCTAGCCATTTCAGTTTGGTTTAAAAACAGTACAGTTTGTACCTTATTGGTCATAATAAAATCATACCAAGTTTAATTGGAGAATTTTAACCATACAAAACATGTATCCTCTTCTTTTTTAAAGAAATTAATTTTTCTTTTATATTGCAGTTTAAGTGAATATGGAAATCACATAGACTTTTTGACCAAAAGTACAAACTGCCACTGAATTGGTGACAACATCTCTTTTTGTGGACTCCTAGGCTATTTAAGCTTCATTTTCCTCCTAAGCATTCTCTGCCTTTGTAAAGCATTCTAGTAGCAGTATTTGCTTAGCTTCTAATTTTGGTTTTGCTTTTGTGTTTTCTTTCTCGTGGTTGGTCCTTTCTTCTTCCCGTGGCACACTGTTTGCTCTTTCCATGCATCACCTGTGAATACCCCCTGCGCTGACCAATCAGCTGTTGGTGAAGGGGGTGAATGAAACTCTGGTAGCTCAGAGGGTTGTTCCTGCTCTCATTACTCTCTCCAGTGACCCTGAAATGTAAGTGTTGTCCCTGCCTTTTACATTCAGCATCCCTTTCAAAATGCGCCTGTCAGGAAATAACCATCAGCTTTGAAATTCATTAAAGAATCGCTTTAAAATAATAATACTGGCTTATGCTTGATTTTAGGCTTTATCATCTTACTATTTATATATCTTGTTGCTTTTTAAATCAACCCTCACAGTAAGCCTAATTTGGAGGCAGTGTACTAGAACAAAGGATATTAGAAGCTATAGTACTCAAACTTTTTCAGAACCTAAAACATGCTGATGGACTATTTCTTCCAAGCCAAGAAAGGATGCTCTGCTAATCTTATTAACAGGTTGTTCCCAGTAAGTGTAGTGGCATGAACCAAAGGCATAACAATTTAATGTCTCATGTGGGTGACTAAACCAAGAAAGGCCAATGAGTCCTGCCCATCCTCAGTCACAGCTAACCCAGTTCTCATTCCAGTTTACCAAACCATTTTTTATTGCATGTTGACTGGTTTACAGCTGACTCTTCGAGGCATGAGTGAAGCGTTAGTTGACAAGCGGGTTGCTCCGGCCCTTGTTACCTTGTCCAGTGATCCTGAATTGTGAGTTTCATAGACTGCGACCTTAAGTTCCCTGCCTGTCTTTTTGAGCATTCTTCTTGGTCTGCTTTTTTAAAAATTTAATTTGTCATTGCTAGAGACTAATATAGTATTTTGACCTTGTACTTAATTTGATACACATTTTAATAGTACACATTTTTTTAAATCTCAAAGTTCAGTTTCTTTCTTTTTTAATTTCTTAACAGCTCTGTCAGGATTGCCACAATTCCAGCCTTTGGCACTATTATGGAAACAGTTATTCAGAGAGAGGTAGGAAATAATTAAAATATATTTACATCTACTGTTAAAGTGATTGATGGCAAATTAGCATACCCATACCTCAAGGTAGGGCAGGGAGAATCATACTTTTCATGTTGTTTCTTCATTGGTAAGGGCCGGAGGAAAGCAGGATAGCCTGAGTACTAAGTAGAGTTCCCCGTTCTAAGAGCTGTTCCATAGTCCATAGCCATAGTCTTCTCAGCTTAATTATAGGCCAACCCTTCGATGCTCTGTTTTAAACCTAGCTAGGACTACAGTTCGAATAATCCTTCAAATCAAGTCTAGTTCCCAAACCTTCCGTTATTCTATAAACCTCTGCCCAATCTACATAAATTCTTGATTGCCAGTTTGCACAAATTTAAAGACTGTTTCGCTGTATAACGTCAGGATCACAAATCTATCTCAGCATTACCTATGAAGGAAGGCAGGTACATGTATTCTAATAACTATGTTATTGAAGCCTTAAAAGTCAACTGGTGTACCTAGTGTCTGTCATCTTCTTTTAGTGTATATCTCTGTACAGAACTTCTCAGTGCCTCCTTTCATAAGATTTCCCAGGTCTTCCTCCCTAAAGGCGTCTTTCAATTCTGAAAATGATTTCAAGTTTTTTAGAACTCTGTTTGCAGCATTGACTATAGAATACTTTTCAAAATTAGTATCAGAATTTTTGGGTTTTGTTATCATATTGAACATTGTCTTGCTTATATAAATGAAAAACCCTGTGTATTAGGAGATAAACTATTTATGGACATACTATCTAGTCACTTAAGTAGAAAACAATTTTCTCCATTTGATGGACATTTTACTTAAAAAACATTCAATAACATTTCTTTCATAAAGATTTTTATATTAAAAGTTATAAACTCTGTTATAGAAAGACTTTCCTTTTTTAACATATATTTCACGAATGAAGCAACAGAAAAAAAGGATATCATTCTGCAGTGCTTGCAGTTTTGGCAGAATTTCAACATGTTCTTAAATCCTAAGATAAAAATGTCTTTTAAGGAACTGTGAGTAAGACATAACTCATTAATGACTCACTGCTCGCAGGAGGTGAATGATTGGGTAATTTACACTGTAATTTATTTTAAGAATTATATGTTAGATGTAAAATCATTATAAAATGATCTTTTCCCTCAATATCATTGGGTATTTTCCTTTTGTTTTTAAAATTTGTTAGTGAATGCTTGTATTTTTAAAATAAATTAAAAATTAACAAGCATAAGCAAAAATGTAAAACCTTTTCTGAACTAAAAAATATATAAGTACTTCATTAATTCCACATTTCTACTATCATGAAGTTACACATTATTTGAATACTGTGCTGCAAGCAGCGTTTGATGTGTATCTTTGCTTTAAACTACACTACTCAGTTTTTAATATTCTATAAAACGACTCTATAATATTCACTCTTAAGTTGCTGGAAAGAGTGAAAATGCAGTTGGCTTCTTTCCTGGAAGATCCACAATATCAAGACCAGCATTCTTTGCATATGGAGATCATAAAAACATTTGGTAGAGTTGGACCTAATGCAGAACCCAGGTTCCGAGATGAATGTAAGTTGTATTTCTGTACTTTTATCCTGAATTGTAAGATCACAGCTAGAAGCTTCTTTGAGGATTTGTCATATGTTAAAGCCTTGCTGTACTTTCTCTTTTGTGTACTGAAAGCTGAATTCAAAATAAGTTATTTTTTTATGAATTAATCAGTATTGCTTTTAGTAGACGGTTTCCTATACTGTGTACCAGTTGCTATAACGCATACGAAAAGTAACTCTAAACCGAAAAATGTAGTAGAAACATACCTTACCTGTTCATTGTAAAAGAATGTGATGCTATGTTTAAGGGCTTTTTATTTTTTCAGGGAAGTTTTGTGTCTTTCTAGACGTGTTCTTACAGGAAATACACATTTTCCCACTCACCATGCCATCGGCATGGTACACCACTTTAAGTCATAGCTTGTAGACCACTTAAGTGATCTGCATGATTACTTTAAAGCTTTTTCTCCAATTACTTTTTTCTTTTTGCTGTGCTAGGGATTAAACCTAAGACCTAGTGCATGCTAGGTATGTGCTGTACCAGTAAGCTACATCCCAAGCTCTCTAATTTGTCTCTTTTACTATGGGTTTCTACCATTTTGACAGTTTCTTTGAGTAGCATCAAAACATCTAGGAATTATTACCGTAAAAGTGTATCAGTTATCACTGCTATACTTCAGCAATTTTATTTTCAGCGGTTTTACATGCCTTAGAGAAGCCCATTGCATCAGCCACTTAAGTCAGTTTAGTTTCTACTACAAAATTAGACTCTCCAATAGACTAATTATTGGATATCCAGCTTAAGTTATGTCTTACCATTTTTAAGATGAGTCATCAACAAAAAATACTAAGTCAGCATTTGGACTGTAGTATGCAAAAGGCCTATTGAGGACATGGGTAAGTACCAAACTATAGAAACATAAATAATAAGATTCTTTTTCACTGGATATTTTCATAATTAGCCAACCAATAGGAAAGGATTGGTGTTCTTAGCAGTAGAAACAGTCACATGTTATCCTACAGACAATCCTAGTAGGTCTGAAGATGCTTTGATATCGCTAAGGTGGTATTATTCTGAGGCCAAGAGAGTTACTCCTGGCTCCTGGATTGAGAAATAAGCAAATTGTAATGGGTGACTTGTGCCATGATGTTCAGTTAAAATCTTTTTATGTACATTCAAAAGAGATTTAGAATAAGCTAGGAAAAATCAATCTGTATTCCTATAGGCTCTGCTCCATTTATTTTGATACATCTTTAGAGTCTTGTCTTCAGTAATGCTAGGACTACAATTACTTCTCAAATCAAACAAACTGTCTGCATTTTTATGTGTCTTTCTAGAACGTTCGCGAAATTTTAAAAGTAACCATACTGCTTTATTTGTAGACTGGATGCTTTTACCTATTAAACTTATAGAACTGCATAACAGAAAAGAATTTTTTTTCTAAAACTAGTCCCAAAATAACAGTTAAAAGTGTACTTAAGAAAAGATTTAGAGTAGAAACTTCTATTGCTGAATAGATCTTATAAACCATTATCCCTGAAGCCTCCTACAACTTAATGTATACTACCAAATATATCTGATATAATCTTTAACATTCTGACACAGCCAGACCTTTTTTTTTAATTACCCCTCTCTCCTCCTTTTTTTCTTTGAACTTATTTCCAAGTCAGATGAATCATTTTTTGCTTTAAAACTTTACCCTGAGTAACTTAATGTTCTCTATATTAATAAATTAATGATAAGCAGAGCACTGGTGATATACCCTTATAATCCTAGCTCTGAGGGAGGCTGAGGCAGGAAGATTACAAGTGGAGTCCTGTGTGGGCAACTTAGCAAGAGTCCTCAAAACAAAAACTAAGAAGCGAAGGAGGGAGGGAGGGGGGGAGGAAGGAAGAAAGGAAGGGAAAAATAAATCATGGCAAAGCAAAATACATATCAAAAGAATGTTATTTATAGACCCCTTTGGGACTTAAGAGGAAGGGCAGAAATTGTAATGTATTAATGTTGTCCTGAGGAGTAGCATTTGGGTACTTATTATTTATTTAGTCCCTCTATTTCTTAACTAATAGAAGATATTCTTTCATTAACCCATGTTCTTTCCTAATTCTTAAGTTATCACAGGAGTTTGATCTTAATTTTAAGGACCAGATGTTTTATCTAGGACACTTGTATACTTTTTTTTTCAACTACTTAATTTTATAAGACTTTGAAAATATTCAGTCATACTTTCAACATTTTTTTAAGGGTTCGTCTTTCCATTTTGGATTAGTTTTATCTGAGTTCCTTATTTTAGATCTGTATGTATTACCAAAAAAAAAACAAAAGACAAGATTTCCTTTACTTTAGCTATTGGATCTATCATAGAATATTTTCTGAAACTTAGAAGCAGAAGAAAACCCTTTTCAAGGGAAAAACAATCAATCAATAAAATAAGTCCATCTATTGGCTGGTCTTTATTTTGTTTGGAACTTTAAGTCTTTCTCTAGTTTGCCCTTAACAAAAAAGAAAAAAGTTTCTGCAGTGGTCTTATATTGCTTATTTCCCATTTTTCTTTCCTACTAAAGGTCAGTTTCAAAATTATGCCTATCAGGTTTATTAAACCTTCTCATCTTTAATGTCCTACTGCTTTTAGCCATTGAAATCCATCTTATTGGTAATAAGTGTGTTAATTATACAAGTATAGCCCAAGATAGTATATAAACACTGAAATCTTGGATTCTGTAGTAAATTTGTGTCTTTTTGAGAATTAGGAAGCCCTTTAACCCTAGACTAGAGTTTTAAACTAAATTCTGTAGATTTGTCTTATAGTGAGGCAATTTTAAGGGGTGTTTTACAGTATAATTGTTCTGTTCCTGAGAAAAACTAAACAAAGTTCAAAAACTTAGAAGCAAAAGGAAAAAATGGACCGTGTGTAAGCAGATGAAGTATAGGGAAGGTAAGTTTCAGAAGGTTTGAGAAGAAATTGCTATGGAGTCTTTGGTGGAAGAAACTAAGATTTACCATTTTGGTGAGGCCTCAATGTACCAATTAGTAAAGCTAACAACTGAATGTTTGGAGTTTTTGTCTCCTTTTTCTAGAGCTCATCTTAATACTATTGCTCATTTTAGCAAGTCAAAAAGGGCCTTAAAAATGCCCATTTTAGGCTGGCCCAGTACCACACACCTGTAATCCCAACACGTGGGAGCCTGAGACAGGAGGATAACCGTGAGTTCAAGACCAGTCTGAGCTACAAAGTGAGCTCAAGGCCAGCCTAAACTGCATAGTGAGCCCCTATCTTATGAATTTTTTTTTAAATGCCAGTTTTAATTCTAAGTTTTTATAAAGTTTGTTTTGTTTTGTTTTGCCATTTACCAAGCTAAGCAAGAAAGTTGTGATTATAACCTTGGTCTATTTGGGAAGCAGAACTTTTTCCAGGGGAAGACTATTGCATTTACATACACAGGCTCATTGCAAACAAGAAGTCACTACAGTTGGTCAACAGTCTGTGCTTATGAATGGTATTTCGTGTTCCCTAACCAAGCAGACTAGAAAGGGGCCATGTAAGACACCAGTTTAACAGTTACTGACTCCAAAGCCATTTCTCCAAAGAATCCCAGTTTTACTGAGAAATGCTGTACAGATAACATAATCCTAGGTATAATAGATACTCTTTGCTACTGCGTTGGGTATTGTTCTTAAACCATGGCTTTCGTCGCAGTAGGCAGTATTTTTGAATTTTTACATTGTTCTTTGAAGGTGTTATACCCATCTGGGTGATATGCAGACTTAGCCACCCGTGCTGTTTGATATTGGTCTTTGCTAATAATTTGATAAACCAGAAGTAATAATAGTATGAAAGGGTGAAATAATTTATTATTGAAAAAAGAATAAGTGTATTACATTTATCTTTTATTTAATATGTTGGTAATTTTTGTAAAGAAGCTTCTGTAAGTACAGATAACACAAGATCTAGGTTGTTTATATTTTACATTTCTGAAATTGATGAATTAAGAGTAAAAAACTTCATAATTAGTTAATAGGAACAGTGCTATATAAACTTTTTCTCATACTTTCTTTTCTAGTAAGCAAAGGCAAACAGAATTGGGCAGCCTTCTGAAAGTATGCAGCATTAAAATGAACTTTTATATGTTAAAATAATTTTTATAAAGTATAAGAGTTTATATGTATGTTTAAAATAAAGATTTAACAATTTCTTTCTCCTTTTTCAGTTGTTATACCACATTTGCATAAGTTAGCTTTGGTGAACAACTTACAAATTGTGGATTGTAAAAGACTGGACATTGCTACCCATCTTTTTGAAGCCTACAGTGCACTTTCCTGTTGTTGTATCCTTGTTTTAAAGTGTATCTACCTTTATGTAACCAGTTCTATAATGAAGCTGAAAGTTTATGAAAAACTTAGAACTTTTTTCTTAAATGTATACAAGTGTAGAAAACTGAAATTTTGATTTGATTTGCCTCATTTATTCTAGTTATCTCATAATCTTAAAAAATTATTTTTAATTCTGTTTATGTATTCTGTGGTTTCAAAGACAATGACCTAATGTTTTATGTCTTACTTGTTATATGGAAGAAATAATGGAATGAATTATAGCTAAGACTTCTATTCATCAAAAGGAAACTTTATATATATCTTGGTATTTTAATTTCTCAGTGAAGTTTAACTCTCAGCAGCCAGTGGAGTACTATGAGTTTCTCATCATGAGGTGTCACTCCTTTGAAAAGCGCACTGCAACTTTGCTAAACATCTCCAGTGAGTACAGACCTGGGAAGGAACTTGCAGATCATGTAGGCCCTTATCAGCCGCTCTGTTGTAAATGATTAAACCAAGGCTTAAAGGCATTAGCGATTTCTGCTTTTCATAGTTAAAGCAAAACTGTGACTGGAACAAAGAACTTCAGCCATCCTGTAAAAAGTTCTTTTACTATCCTCCTTTGCCTAGTAAAATAAAGCCAAGAAGGAAGTGCACATGTGCAAAGTGAATGCCAGTTTCTGTGCTCTTATTAAAAGGCAGAAGAGTTCAGAAAAGAGGAAATAAGGGATTGAGAAAAGAATGAAAGGCTGAATAGTCAAACAACTATGAAAGTGCATACTAGGCTATATATGATCAGAAACATGATTATGGCAGGGAAAAAACGATGGTAAAGCTTCCTAGTGATGCATAGAAAAAAAGAGAACCCAGAAAGAGTTGGGGGATTATTAATGATTCTATACTGTATATGCTTGTGCATAGTCATAAATAAGGTTTGAGCAAGCAATTTTAAATAAGATAAATCTGTTCTAAAATTCCACTGAGACTCGCTGCCGCTGGACTTTGGACTGACTGGTGTATAACAACAGGTTATTGTACTTCGTTCATAATAAAGTAAATAGGAAGAGTAGAAAAATAAAGCTATCTGTTAAGGAGCTACATGTTCCTTTTGAAATGTTAGTGGATGTATTGTTGAGTGCAATTTATTTTGGGAATCTGCTACCAGTGACCTAATCATGTAGATGATATAACAGTATTTTTTGTAACAGATTATACAATGAGTAGAGCCACCATGTTTTCATAGTTTCTTACCTCAAATACTCATGTTTTCAATAGGTTTAATTCCACTAAAAGCAGAATTCCTGACTTACTTTTCAACTTTACCGAAGATAGAGGAAGCATGAAAAGGAAACTGGTATTCTGAAGGAGCAGGGAAGAAATACAGAATAACAGAGACGTGGCAGTACCCTTGCGAGAAGATGGTAGCATGCAGAGTTGTATCTCAAAGAAAGAAAAAATTAGTAGGTTTATTAGACTCTCTGAAACATGTTAAAAACTTGACCATAGGCCATGTATGATTTCTAATGGAATATACCTCAAGGAAAAGGGAAAAGTCATATCAAAACTTGTAGCTCCAGAAAATCAAATCATCCAAGTGGGAAAGGCAGCTGTTTCTGAAGAGTGTAGATATTGAAAAATATTTTCATATATCTCAAAATGTGCGGACTATTTCTCCAATAAATACAATAAATGTCTTTTACCAGTACAGCAAATGAAAGCACCCTCTTACGAGCAGTCCCTGTTCAGGTACTAAATGTGTTAGTTCTATACAAGGCAGAACTTGTACCTGATTCAACAGAATAGTGTGGTCACTAATAAAATCACATTGCCCAAACCTGTCGCTTTCTATTCTGAGCTGATCGGAACGTGAGTATTCCTTTTGTAACTAATGTCATATTTTAATAGAGACAAAGAAAAATTGGAATGTGTAATATTAAAATGGCTTAAGAAGTCATGTTTAAGACAGATTTAAGGAATTTAGAAATTCTTAATCTGGAGAATGGATGGCTTGGGATGAAAAGATACTTCACAGTTATTTGACAGGTGATTCTATAGAAGGAAGGTTAGTGGCTAAGGTACAAGATGACGTCTTAATATTTTGTATATAAGGAAAACATACTTATAATCAGACTGCCTAAAAATGTAGTGAGCACTCTTGCAAAACTATGACTGCCTCATATTAGCATCAGAGGCTTTTTGATAATTATTCACAAATAAGTTAAGAAGCAACTTCTGATATCAACTAGGACCAAATAACCTGTACATTTCCAGTACTTGAAAGATTGTGTGATTCCATGGGGAGATGGTAGGTTCCAACTCTAAGCAGACAGAGAAGAAAGAACTTCCCTCTTCTTGTTTAAAAAAAAAGATACCTTGAACTTCTCAATCCATAGATCACACTCTCTACTAAACCAAAGGTCACTCACATTTGTATCTTAGTGGTACTTTCCCCATATCTAGAAAACAAGCCTATATTATCATAAGATTGCAGCCCTCTTTATTTTTATTTCCTCGTGTGTTTATAAGTCACTCATTATAGACACTTTCTTGAAGAAGTTTTTATTTAAAACTTTTCAGAAAGAAATTAAAAACAAAAATAAACCTTTTTTCAAGGAAGTACTCATATATTACACTATCTTTATGAAGTTTGTTATAATTTTTTATAAAGGTTAATTAAACCATCTTTGAAGGAAATGAATTTATTAGAATTTTTCACTTTATGTAATATAATGTTAAATATATATTTTAAATAGTCTGTTTAACTTTTTAAGTGAGTAAGATGAGAATATTTCAGAATAGATATGAATAAACAAGTTGAATCTTTCCTTAAGAAATGTACCTGCCATCCTGATCCCTTTGTATGTTAAGATGATCAGGTAAAATGCAAAGATAAGCAGGAACTATAATACTAACCTTAACAGATACTTTTATTACAACCAACACTCTGTTGATCCATTTCACTCAGGACCAGTAGAAAGTCAGTTTAACAGGGTAATTAAAACAAGAACCCAAGAAAACAAAATATACCCTAGATAATTACTTTAACTTAAAATATATAAATGTATTTTCTTTTATCAGTCATTTAGCTTAGGACTGAGGCATGTCTTTGATGCGAGTCTGCTGACTTTAGTTAAACATCTTTTTCAGACAACTCACATCCATAATGCACTTGTCTATGATTTTCAGATTAACTTTCTTTAAAAAGAATCCAGAAACACTTCTGATAGTATAGAATTTTGCCAAATTTCTGTATGTTTTTCCCAACCTTTTACAGTTGCCTTATACATAGTAATTAAAAAGTAGTACATTAACCAATTTGCCTTTATTGGCTTTTTAACAAAACTTTAAACTTAGTTGTCATGGAAACTTGTTTTTTTTTCTGTACTTCATTCAAATTCCCAATTAGATTAGCATATGATTAAATTAGGGGATATTGCAGTGATAACACTGACATAAGTAGATTTTTGATAATAGACACAGTTGACTCAATAAATAACTTACTCCACAAGTGGGGTTTCATACTTGAAGCATTTTTATTCTGGATGATCAGTATACCTTAGTAGAGGGCTTTTTCTTTATATTTGAGCTCTGTTGAACTTGCCAGTTTGTTTTTTTAAATCTCCCTTAACTTCCATGTCTCAAGTCATTTCAGAAGATTTAATGGTAAATCACTTTTTACCTGGCCTCAGATGTTTGCGGACTGACATGGAGCATCTCTCTCCAGGGCATGAGGTGAGGTACTGTGATTATCAGTGCCATTATTTTATATGTCCTGTACAGGTTTTTATTCTTTATGTGAGACTGGGTTATGATATTCAGTACTTCATTTTTTTAAATATCAGTAAGTGTCATTTTATCAACTTACTAGTTTTGATATTAGAACATCTTTGAGGCCCTGTTTAATTCTTTAGAGATAGCACAGTCTCCTTCACTTTAAATGAGAATTTAATAAGATAATGTAAGTGAAATGTTTAACTGTCAAATGTTCTCTTGCATCATTACCTTCCTAAAAGCAAAGTTTCTATTTTCTTTCATTGTCCTTCATAACTCATTCCATTCTACCTCATTTTTTGTTATCTGTTTCCTATTCTGTATTTTCAAAGTATTTTTGTCAGCTTTTCCCATTACAATATTTGATTTTTCTCTCCTGAATGAAACAAAAACTTTCCTCTCCCAATCTCTTTGTCTTCCCAGTTGTCTGTACCACCTTTTGAGCCTTCTCATTCCCACATCATATTACCTGTTCACTTCTTCCCAGGGCTAAAATACTCCATGCCTTTCAAGTTTCTCTCTCTTGCAAAAAAGAAAAGCTCCACAAAGAGAGGATGTTATGTGTTTTAGCATCTCGATCTTTAGTATTTTAAAATAGTGCCTAGCAGATAGCAGGTAAACAAATATTTCTTCAATGACCTCCATGGTGAAAACATGGGCCAGGAATATTCCAGAGGGTTGTTCAGTTTCTGATGCAGTTCTTGGCTGCTAGATAAGCAAATTAGATCCCCACCTTTTACATCAGTCACTCGGTCTCCCTGCAAGGGTGATATTAAGTGTTACAGTCTCAGATACTGATCCCATCACCAACTACTACAACCTGAAGAAAGCAAAGGAACATAGAGTAGAATGGCTTTTACTAGAAAATACATGTGTGACCATTATATGAATGTTAAATGTATAGATGAATGTAAATTTTTCTTTTAACGTTAAATGATGGGAAAAGCTAAAGGAGAATGGGAATCTGATTTAGAAATAAGCCTAATGAAAATAAAAATAAATTCTTAAGTTACATGATTGAGATTTGGGGTTTACTGGACATTAAACCTGTAGCCTCATGCATACTAAACACACATTCTATGGCTGAACTACATCCCAAAGCCCCAAAATGGGATTTTTTAAAGCTGTTTCTGTAGCAGTCCACCAACGTAGTCTAAACCCTTCAACAAAGTAACTGTCAAAACTTCGTTTTTCATTAACATATTTGTTTATGGGAGTGTTAAAAATTAAAATTTTAGATTAAGCCATAGTATTTATTAAACTGTATTTCATTAAAATAATTTTTTAATCAGGTTATTTTAAGTTCCATGATAAAAGAATGTGAACAAAAAGTAGAAAACAAGACTGTCCAGGAGCCTCAAGGGTAAGACATTAATTCTTTTTTAAGGCTTTATATTAACCTTAATTTTTCTATCTAAATTTGCTACTGGTAGGTATGTTTCATTTTGTATAACTTTGTAGTCATTTATTTTGAAGACATGACTTATTAAAGGGGCAGGGAAAAAGGATGAAAAAAGAAGATGTTATTTACATGTACCAACTTCCCCCCAAGAATATAATCATTATGTACTGTAAACATTCTTTTGTTAAGAGAGAATCTTTTTTTTGGTCTATGACTTGTGAAACTTTTGGCCATTCCTTTCAGATCACGGTACACAGTGTATTAACTATCATTCTCTACTTATTTTGTTGTGAAATTTTATTTTTTTTCAAAGATGTGCTTATATTTTCTTTATTAATATCTACTTATAGTACATTGAAATGAAAAAGTATAAAAAATAAAAATTGAGGAAAGAAGACTGTTATTCAAGTTAGCTACTTTCACATGCTGATCCACAAACTGTCTCATCAGAAGTATCTGAGAAGTTTAAAATTCACATCTCTGCCCTATACTTTATAGACTCCTCTGCACATTCTGATTCAACCTAGATAGTCTTCATGTTTAAAAGGCCTCCAAAGAGTTTCTGATATGTAGATGGATTGGAGACTCATGGTCAAAAGAGTAGAAATTTGTGACATAATATTTGATAACATTCTAGCCAAAGCATGGTTCTGACCAAGCTGATTAAAGTTGAAAAATTCAGTGAAATTAAAATATGGACAGAGATGTGAAAGAGAAATGTTAGTCATTTAGGAAAGGAAATAATTTACAAATGGATTATGTTCCCTGCTTCTTACTGTACTAACTTTAAACAGTTATTTTAAGTGGACTCACACATAAAAAGCTCAGAAGTATTTTCTTTAAGCCTGACCACCTGGAATGCGTTTTATCCAGTCAGCCTAGGTACATGTACGCACACCTGAAGGCGCACAATCTCTTAAATTTATCTTAACCCTCTTTTTAGCTCCTAGGATAGGCGCTCTTCTCCCTATGCTCTTGTATCTGCTGTTTCAGCCTTGGAAAGATAAAATGGCGGAAACCCATTGAAATAATAAAAGACTTGATTTAAACACAAAACTCCTAAAATCAACACCAAAGCAAATATTTCTACTCATTTGTCATACATTAAATATCAAAATTATCTAGAGCCTTCAGATTATTTTATTGAAAATAAGAATTTTGAAGATTGAGGAAACTCCATAGAAATTTTCCTCGACTTTTTTTCTCCATGTTACTTCTGGAAGAAATTTGTTCATTTGGCCTGTAGAGTTTTTCATAGTTCTAGTTTTGCTGATTGCACTTTCCTTTGTTGTTTAATATGAACTCTGTATTTCCTGTCAATTGGGTAGTTACATCTTGATCTACAGACTTACTCAGATACAGACATGTTTCTTTTAGGAAGACTGCCTCATAAGAGGAAGTGTGTTTTCATCCTAAAGCTGATGTCTGTTTCTCTACTTTTAGGGGATCTTAACAAGCTATTGATAAGTAATGAATTTACTAATTCATTAGAGGTTATAAAATATAATACCCTAATTGTATCATTCCTGTGTCATTGGTGATCTAAAATACATCAGTAAAGAAAAACTTACCTCCTAAGCTACATACTACTCGGTAGTATAGTTTATTTGGTAAAGGCAGGACATTCAGCTCTTTGTTTCTATTTGCCAGTTTTCAGAATAATAAATTGATTTGCCCGCTGATGGGTAAACAACCACATAGATACAGGTTTTATTTTGAAAACTTATAAACATGTATTTAAGTTTATTTTTTATAATTCAGTGTGCTGCGTTTATAATGCCTATTAATGCCCAAATTATCCTATCTATAGCCAGTTTGAATCTTTGCAAGTTGACTGCTAAGTCTTTTGACATGAGTTTTCCTTACAATCTGTGTGACATATTGTAAACATACTTCTGAAGAGTAGGGGCGAGAGAATTGGACTGTTCACTTTTATATATAAGTTGTTCCCAGTTATTAAAATATTCTTATCTGTAAGACTTGTGAAGCTCAACATGGATTATTTTTAATCTAGAAAACTGAAGAGAATGCCATAGTATTATATCCATTAATTTTTAACTTATTTCTGTTGTGAAAGCATATGTGTGGAAACATGAACTGTATTATCAGTCACCAAATACACTGAGACAGATGCTCCGTCTTGTGGACGATCAAAGCATTTATATGATTTTAACAGATTAGAGACTTACAGATACCAAATGAAAGATACAGAAAGTGTGTGTGGGGGCTGGGGATATAGCTCAGTGGAATAAGCGTCTGCCTAGCAAGCGCAGGGTCCGGAGTTCGATCCCCAGTACTGCCAAAAAAAAAAAAAAGTGAGAAAGTGTGTGTGGCAGGAATCAGAGCAAATTTGATTACAATTTCTGCCTTCAAGAGTGTCTTCGTTTTGGGTACTGTGCTCAAGATTAAAAATAAATGAGTAAAAATAAGTAAGATAGCTTTGCCTTCTGATAACTTAAGAGTAAAACTAGAAAAGATATGGAAATGGCATTTTGTCACCTGTTATAGGTAATATAATAAACCCTATGGAAATTACACTGGTTATATAAATACAAGGCTGCTCTAACTACCAAGGATAGCCAGGAGAGGCTGAATGGAGGACCGTAGGGTCCTTGGCTATAGTATTCTTTTCCCTTAGGTCTTTACGACATAGGGTCCCATCTTATTTTGTCTAGCTACTTCCTTCATACTCAGGCCAGAGCTTAGAAGTCACTATTTCAAGGAAACCTTCCTTAAGCCACTGGAAAGTCTGTTATGAATGAAAGGCCAAGAAGACAGCCTTGAACATAAAGGGAACTACTTCTAAGAAGGAAAGTGAGAATAAAGGCAGATAAGGAAGGATATTTGTATTTCTGAAATGCTGTGCTAATTGCTATAGCCTATAGTACGTCATTAAATTAATTCATTTGGACTCAGGCACAACTGTAACCACACCTGTAATCCCAGTACTCTGGAAGACTGAGGTAAGTAGATCATAAAATCAAGCCTAGCCTGGCAATTTAGCAACCTAGCAAGACCCTGTCTCAAAACAAAAGTTTTTTTAAAAGGGACTGGGGATGTAGCTCAGTGTAAAGACCCGGGTTTAATCCCAAGTACCACAAATTAATTAATTCAATTTATTGTGATGAAAATGTTATCCCAAGAAATAGAATAAAGTAAAAACTAGAAAGAACATCCCAAGTAGTAAAGATGCATGTTTCTGTATGATAGTTCTGGTACTTGTGTGTGTTGAAGTATTTTAAATGTATCTCCTACTGAGATCTTTATCCAAAAAAAGTTCAAAATGCACTGATCTGCAAGCAGAAAATACATATATAAATGTTATGTTCATTCAGCATTTAGTAGAATTCACTAATCACGTATCTTGGGCTGTTCCCAAAAATGAGCATAAATAAGGCATAGCCCTTCTGTTCTCCATAGGGTAATCATAGCTGAGGGGTGGGCCAGTTAGAAGTAGAAGTAAACAAAAGCAAAACATGACAAGAGACAAAAAGTAAACATTAAAAGAGTGCTTGTAATTTTCCCAGGAATCTTAGGGTGTGAATGGTAGACTAGAGAGGCAAAACGGGAAAACAAGGTGGTGTTAATATGCAAAATATCAGCACTATACATAGTGACAAAAGTTAGAGAAACGCTAGAGTACATACTCCGTGTGAGAGAATAGCATAGGTGTGTAAAAGTAAGTAGCCACAGAACTTTGTCAGCCTCACTTAGAGGGCTGGATTTATCCTACAAGAGGAGTTGGCAAACTTCCGTAGACCACTTTGTCACAACTTCTCAACTAGACTCTTCTACTGTAACAGAAAAACAACCATTGATAGTAAGTTAATCAGCATGTCTGTGTTTCAGTAAAACTTAAAACACAGGCAGTAGTCTAGGCTTGGCCTGCCACCTGTGGTTTCCTAACCCTTAGGAACTTTGGTTCTCAAGTTTACGGTCCATCACAATCACCTAGAAATTACTGTTTACCTTTGGGGCCATCTAAGTCACCTAAATCCTTCCTCCAAGCCAAACATTCGTCATTCCTTTCAGTTTTACCCCTTAGGGTTTCCAGGCTCCTTTGTATCCTTCCTGCACCCCTTATAGAATATCATTAAAACTTAATAGTATTCTTAGGTATAATCTGATCCATACAACTCCTTTTCCTAAGTATAAATTAAAATCAAACTTATCTTTTGACTTACACTGAGTTTCTTACAGAAAGAGAATATTTGTAAACCTCAGGGGTTAAGAAAAGATCCTTTGGGGCTGGGGATATAGCTCAGTGTCATAAGCGCCTGCCTGGCAAGTGCAAGGTCCTGAGTTTGATTCCCGGTACCAAAAAAAAAAAGTTAGAAAGACTGGACTTGAGCTGAAATTTGAGAGATGGGTAGGCAGTGGAGAGATTTAGTTTGAAAATGGTTGGGCAATAGAATAGGCAGCCCTGAATGAAAGCAGGGGAATGTAAGAGATAGGTGGTAATAGTGTAAAACACACACATTAGATCGGTATTTCTTGAATACAAAAGAACATTATTTTATGTTCTAGGTAGTAAGTGAACACTAACGATTTTCAACCTGGAGTATGCTATAGAGAGGTTACTATATTTGTGATTTAGTTAATATTTTGGAGTCATCCATAATTGAAGCTTTGAGAGAAAGCTTCATAATTGGAGAATCAAAAGCCAAATGCTAAATAAACCTTGTATTACTTTGTGAGAAGAGAGGGAAAAAGAGAGAAGAGGAGGCATTCTTCAAAGGCATAGAGAGAGAAACCATACTAGTGTACTGGAAGAAGAGACTTGGGTGGGGTAGGGGGTTATGGGTGGGTTTTCAATGGAATAATTTAGTAGTAGACACCATAACAAACAACACACACCCACATAGCTTTGGTAGTGGCACCTGCTTCGTGCTATAGGTCCCCCAGAGCACCTCCAACTTGGCCACACGTTGCTCTTGCCAAGTTCAAACACGTTATCTTATTTAAACTTTAGAGTATTTTGCAACAGAGATTGGAACCCGTGTTTTACAGATGAGGAAACTGAATTTGAAAGGTCAAACGTATTTCAACCAAAGCCATAGACAATAAACTCAGGTTCTAAGTCTATTGCAGGACTCTTTCTGGATGGTAATGTGATAAATTAGTAATCTGCAGTGTTTATTTAGATGTCTTTACTCCTTACACAGCAGTTTGGCAAAAAAGAAAGAATTAATGAATTTGAAAACTGGTGATTTAAGATGTTTTTCAAGGAATACGATTATTAGCACAGTACAGATTCACTGTGATTTACTTCACTCGTTTGGGAAGATGGTAATATCTGTTCAGTTTGATAAAAAAATATGGTGAATTTTTAAAAATTATTATGGTGAAACACACATTGCCATTTATCCCCTTCCAAATACTCCCCCCCGATTCAAATACAGTGATCCCACCCTTCCTGCCACTTTCTGAAGTGGGTCTGAAGTGAGTATCTTTGTGAAGTATGATCAAAACACAGTGAATGCATGCCAGGTGCCATCCAACAGAAAGGCGGGCTCAGGAAAGCACTACATCGTGTCCTTGTGTATGTCACTAAAGGAACAACTACTCACACTAGTAGCATGCTGTTACGTCTCTAGCCACATACTAAGCACTTTATACTTGGGTCATTTTAATAGCTCTTGAGGAAGCACATCTTCTTTTGTTGTTCTTTTGAGACAGGGTTTCACTATGTAGTTCAAGTGGGCCCGAAATTCACTATGCAGCCCAGGCTGGCTTTGAACCTGAGGTGATGGCCATGGGGGGAGAAGTACCCCCCAGCTCCCAAGTGCTGGGCTTATAGACATATGTCACCACACCCAGATTTTTTTTCTGAAGGGCTTCATTTTATAGATGAAAGAATTTACTCATGGTCACACAGCTAATAAACAGCTGAGACGTAGTCCCATCCCAGATTGGGTTCTAACTACTACTGCTTTCTTTAATATAAATGATGAACATAGTGTTCCTTTAACATAAAGAATGAACAGTGAATGCTCCTAACCTATTAGAGCACATAAAACCTCCCCTTTATGTGCATGAATTGCCCTTTGATAATGCCCATTGAGAATGTAGTAATAGGTTACTAAAGACATAAAAAAATACTGTTTTTAATTGCTTCATATGAATTTTAACGTTTTTTTCCTAGCTCAATGTCAATTGCTGCAAGTTTAGTGAGTGAAGATACAAAGACCAAGTTTTTGAACAAAATGGGCCAGTTGACAACCTCAGGTGCCATGCTGGCCAATGTGTTTCAGAGAAAGAAGTAGAAGCCAGAAGGAAGCCCCCTGTAAACACTAAGATGGACCTTGGCAGACTGGTTCCTTGTACTTGAAGTACTTCCTTTTTTATTTCCTCGGTTTTATGTTCTTCGGTTGTAATTTTATCCTAACCTCCAAAGATATTTGCACTGCTTTTGATTATTGCTGTGTACCTGTTGATTTGGGAAATACAACTGTGGTAATAGAAAATTAATTTTGATGGCCTGTACCAAGTCCCTCTTCTATGTTATCTTTGGGAATAATTTTTATATATAAATATATATATAGTGAAGAAGGTTTTGTTTATTTGCTTTTTTGTTTTATTTTTGGATGGGATAAATAACAAATATCTGTATTATACTCTAAGCTATTACAATGGTACTTAATGTAAATTTGATGTCATTGTTATAAAGTAATAAAAGTGGAGATTACTTAAGTATTTAAATTATGAAAGAATAATGCAAACTTTTTATTGTTTCTTAACTGACTAGAAAGAGCCACCAGCATTACTCTGTGCCTTTTGGACTTCAGTTTGTGTATTCTGTAGGAATTATGTGCATTCCATTCACACGGTATTTCTTTCGGCTGCTGTGATGAATTTGAATTACCAATCCTACAGTAAATAGATGATGAAACTTGCAACATTTCAGAACTCTCATTAATTTATTTTAAGTGCTGTTTAAACCTCCCCAGGACTTAAATGCATATAATGGACTTACCTGAGGAAAGATAGTGCTTGACCATGGGGAGTAGTAACCAAGGTGAATTTACAGAGTGTATAGTAGATTTAAATGCTCAAAAATAAATGTAACTCAGAAGAGGTAATAATTGTGAATTTTCTCCCAAGTTGAAATACAGAAGAAGATAGTGTGGTTTGAATCCAGAATGTATCACTTGTCTATGTAAAACATTTCACACAAGATGTTTTCTGATTATTTTAATTTTACAAGTTAGCTTTTCATGTTGTTACAGAGAAGTACTGAAAAGTTAAGTACTTTTGGGGGCTGCTTTTTTCCCCCTCTAAACAAAAAATAATATTGGCTATATCATTTGGTTGGTAATCATTTTGTCCCTTAAAGTTAGTAACTATTGTGTTTGGTATATTTTACATAGTGTTAAATTACTGCATTGGGATTTGATGGTCATCTATAGAGTAACACAACTTGAAGTAGAAAAGAGGAGGACATAGAAAAAGGGTATTGGTTTGAGGGGTTAAATGTGAGGCCTTTTTGAAAAATGAATATTTTGATGAAGATAATTCTTATTTCAGCACAACTGATGCACATAGGGGATTACCCTATTTGTTGTATAGACTGGTTTAACACACTTGGAACTCAGTTGGACTACACTCACTTCCTGGCAAAGCTAGCTTACCGTACATTCAAGCTTACAGAACAATTTGCTGTAGGCAAAGCCATTTAAAAAATTCATTCTGAAGTTGTTTCTTTTACCTACAGTGAAATAATTGTTGACTAGTCTTTCCAGAAACTGTTGGATTCTAGGCATTCCTGAGAACTGAAAGTGGCTACCTTTCATGTCAAAAATGTTGATCTATTATAAATAAAATGGTTTTGCATATTGGTTATTGTTTTATTTTTGGCTGTATGTTTTGCTTTCCTCTCAAAACACCATATGCAATCAAAAGTAAGAAGGCATATATTCATTAAAATGTACTTATAGTTTAGAAATAATAATCTACATAAATTACCTATTTTTGTTTACTTTTACTAAAAATGGTTTGTATTTATGAAACATTTCAGAAATGACAGAGAAAAATGTTTAAATTTAGCTTAGCTTTGAACTGTAGTAGAGTCCATGTATAGTGGACCCTTGACTTACAAACTCAGTTTGTTTCACAAGGGCTGGTTGTAACTCAAATTGGTTGGAAGTCAAGACTTTTTGCCATAAGAAATAATAGAAATACCCATAATGCATTTCTGAGCCTCCCAAAGCACCCCTTGACCTTTTCATAATAAAAGGAGTTGTATAATATGCATAATTTATTAGAAACACCAATAATTTCCTAGTGTATTCGCCAAAAAGTTATAAAATGTACCTAGTTTACCAAGAATTTCATACTGTACTCACCATTCAAGTTGACATCTTTAGCTGGCAGGAAGGGAGAATGAAATGGAAGGTGGTTACTGTTTGGAAAGAGTCCCCTTCCGTAAGAACATGAGGAATCTGGCTTTCTGGTACACTTTCTTTCCTTGCAAGTCTGTAGCCCACTAGGACCTGCTTCTGGCTCACTAGCTCTCAACCTTTTCAGAACTAAAAAATGGTCTAAGGCTATCTCTTTCTTTTCTTTAACACTGTTCTGTAGTATGACATGACATTGTCATTAAGCAAGTAAATGCAATTGCGAGTTCAAGGCCAACATAGTCTACATATAAGATCCTGTCTCAAAAAAATTTTTTTTAAAGAAAGGAAAAAAATCCACTGATACCAAAATCCATCAATGTGCCAGTCCTTTGTATAAAATGGCATAGTATTTGTATATTGTCTTGGTTACTTTTTTTGTTGCTGAGACAAAATACCCAACGCCCAAAATGAAGGAAGGAAAGGTTTATTTAGCTTATAGTTTGTGGAGGTTTTAGTCCATACTTTGCTGGTTTAGAGGCAGAGTGGCGCAAGGCAGAAGGCAAACTGTTTAGGGCAGCAGAGCACAGCAAAAACCGCAAGCAAAAGGGAGGAATGGCTGCAAGCAGCCTCCTTTTTGGTTGTGGGGGAAGCCAGATGTAACAACTTACCTTTGTAATCCGTAGCTTTACTGGAGCTTTCTTTCTGGCCAAACTCACATTTTAAATCATCCTTCTGGGCCCTTTGCTCTTGATTGTCTATATAAATCTGGCTAAAAGCCCCCAACAATAGCCATGCCACTGCCCCAACATTTGACTGCCTTAAAATTTCTTTTGCCAGGTTAATCAGTTCGCTGCCGCCCTTAATCTCAGTCTTAAGCAAAGTCTCTGGACACGACCAAAATGCAGACAAACTTTCTGCCAAGCCATAACATACATTGTTTGGAGTCCAACAGCCAATACATATATAAATACATCCTCCTGTATATTTCAAGTCATTTCTAGATTTTTTTTTATAATCCCTAAAACAGTGTGAATACAATTTAGATGGCAGTCACACTTACATTGGTTAGAGAATACTAACCATAAAACAAAGTCTGTAAATCTTTGGTACAGAATGCAGTTTTTTTCTGAACTATTTTCATCCATGGTTAGTTGAATACATGGTATGAAATAAATGAATACAAAGAACTGGCTATAATTCTGGAATTTTTTATTATTTAATGATTCCATGTATTTAAATTGTAATGGTTTTTATAGGGTGACAAGCCATATCATATATCCTAAGTGAGTTTCCCTTAAAATGGCTTAATGTCATTAAGACTTTCCTTTTTTTGTTGTTTTTAGTAAAATACAGGCTTTTTCTGAACAAGTCAGACACTAATCGTTGGTTCTGAGCATGTTCTTCCAAAATAAGGAATAAAACACCCATTCTCATTGTTAAGTAAAATAAACTTGTGGTACAAGTTTGTTCAGCTTAATGAAAAGCTAAGTTTGCAAAATGATGAAAAACTGATTTGAAATGCCCATTTCCAAAGCAATCCAGAGATTAAAATTTTTTCTCCGAAATCCAGCAATGGCCTAGTTATTAGCTGAATTGTCTTAAGTATAATGAATGGCAACAATACCTATCACCATACATAGGAGTTCTGGACTTTCATTTGCTTCCATCAGTCATCCTTCTTGAAAGATTATTTTGCTAAACATCAAATGGACTTTTACCCTGAATGAAAGTGTAAGTTAAGTCAAGGCATATTATTGCTTAGCACTGAAGTATGTCAACTGCTTTAGAATTTTAATGAGGATCTCAAGTCAAGGTGCCATCAAAATTTTTCTTAACATAGAGAAATCAGCTCAGTCAGTCTCTGATAAAGTTTTGGAATATGAAGCCAGTATTTACTGTCTATGTGACCTGTTTTTCAGGGCAATCCATTTTGGGCAATTATTTCAACTTTCAAGACCAAACTTTACCTAGATATCACCTTTAAATGTATCTGGTAAATTTTGTATATTGTCAAAATATTATTTCAGACTACCTAAAGATCTTTTGCATGCATTTTGTTTAAACAAATCAGCACTCTAATTACATTCTCAGCTGACACATCTCATCATTCATGGTTGATCTTCAGAACCAAGCACAGGAAACTTCATTACTTTATGGTTTACTTCATTAGATTCCAACTTCCTTGCCAAAGCCATAAAACTATTTAGATCTTAGGAGGTGAATGCTACATATCAAATTTGGAGACCATTGTATTTTATCATACTTAGCGCATTATAATAAAATTAGCCTCATGAAATCATGAAGACAGAAGACTTGAAAATCTGTTGATTTTCAAAAGTGAGAAGCCAACAGATTTTACAAACCGTAGATTATCAGTTAGTTTCAAGCTAAATAATGCCTCTCCAAGGTTAGTTTTCTCTAACCAAACTAAATTAACCCCCTGCAATTCCTTCATATCACCTTGGTTTTTGGAATTATTATTATCAATGCTTATTTTCTGGTTTGCATTGTCTATTTTTCACCACACTAAGATGAGGAAGTTAGCCTTTTCAACAAGTGTCTCTTCAGTCCTTGAATGTCTAATATACACTAGGTAATTTACAAATACTGAATAGAAAAGTAGTGAGTTCTTGAACTTGGATACCAATTCCAAAACAGGCAATTAAATTGAAAGTATGGTAAAGAGCATAATTAGTCTCCCAAAGTAGTATGAGTTTGCCAAGACAACATGCCAAACTAGCCATGCAGGGTGGTACCAGGTCTGTAATCTCAGTCCTCTAGAGGAGGCAGAGGTAGGAGGATTGGAAGACGGAGCCCAGTCTACATAATTCAGTAAGACCCTGTATCAAAATTTTACAAGTAGCCTGAATGTAGGTCAGTGCAAAGGCCCTAGGTTCAGTCTTCAGTATAAAACAAATGGAAATGTATATGACAAACTAACCTAAATCCTTTTGCTAGAACTATTATATGTTGGAATATAAAATAGAATATGTTGATTTGGAACGGTGTAGAATTGTGCATCTTCTCTTTGTCATCCTTATATCCGAAATAGAAAATATAGGCTGAATGAAAGTGTATGGAGCTATGCCATGTATGTGTATAAAAAGTTAAGCAGTTCGTGTTTATGTCTGACTGGGAAGTAGCCCTTCTAAATAAACTTCACCAAGCTTACCAAGTGATTTGTAAATGTGGAGATGCCACTGCGTTCTATAGACTGGAATGATCTTTGTGCTGTGTTGTGCTAAGGACAGGGAGACAGTAAAGAAGAAGACTGGCACGGAACCTACCTCAGAGATTTCCAGACAAGGAAAATAGGTTGAGAAAGAATTGCTGAGCAGGATTTACTTCAGTCAGGATGATTACTGTTTACTTTGGCTTCTTTGGGGTGACATTTTACCTGGAACTAGGAAGAATAGGCTTTAACCAGATGAAAACAGGAAGAGGAAAAAGAGCAATATAGTCATAGGCCAGAGGTGAGAAACAGTGCTTTGTTCAAGAACCTTGGCAGGGAGCCAGGGAAACTAATAGGCTAGAGTGAGGCAGCATCAGAAGAGAGATAGATCACCCGGGCCTGTACACTGTGGCTAAAAGTTGGAGGCGTCTTTGAATAGTCACCTTGGTTTCTGGCAGGAATAACAATAATGCCTGATGACAGCAGTGAGAAAGTAAAGGACAAGCATGGGGAATTAAACCATACTGTCGTTTCACATTTATTAAACTGAAGATCCCTGATAGTTGCCTGTGTGTGATAACTTTTTGTCACTGATGAAATTCCTGAGAAAAGTAACTTAAAGGAGGAAGGATTTATTTGGGCTCACGGTTTCAGAGGTTCCATTCAATTGCCAGCTCTCTGTCTCCTTTGGTTTAGTGCTTCAGCAAGGCGGAAACATGGCAGAAGAGTGTTCAGAGAAAAAGCTGTACCTCATGGGTACCAGGAAGCAGAGAGAAAAGGAATGAGCCAGAGAAAAAAGGACGGGAGACAAGATACACTCTCCAAGGTCACTGCTCCCGTGACCCACTCCTAGGAGGCTCCACTTGCTAAGTTTCCATTACTTTCCAGTAATGCCATCAAGTCGTGGTCTCATCACTGGATTAATCCACTGATGGTGTTAGAGCCTTTAATTCAATCACCTTCTAAACACTAGTACTTAGCGGGTTAAATAACCCTTAGTTATTGCAGGCTGATCTGGCCCGCAGCCTCCCAAGTGAGTGGACAGCAAAGACTTAAATAAATGAGACAAATGAAATCATTTCAGGGCTCCAGGAGGGTCTTAACTCCCTTACAGTGTCGATGTTCTCTGTGTTTAGCCAAAGACTTTGGGTGGCCCGTATTTGGTTTTCAAACAAAGGAGGAAGATACTCAAGAAAATGTGGGAATCTAGCTGGACCTTGGGAGAATTTTCCCAAGTAGTAAATTATGTCAATCGAGAACTACCTTATCTTTAGATTGTATTTATTGTAGGAGTTTGGAGCCTGCAGCTGCAGGCTCCTTGTAGTTAATTCGGGTTGGAGCCAGACATCCTCAGCTGTGGCCTTACCATGTCTTTTGAGGAGTCACAGGTTCAAAGGCCCATACAGGCCTCAACAGTGACCAGTGACTCACAGAGGTTTACTTACTGCGAGTCCATTGCCCACACCCGGACAAGGTGCCTAAGCTTCAGACAACTCACAAGTAAACATGGAAAGCCAATTGGTTAATATTAAGTCCTACTCAGGCACTTTGTAGTGGTCCCCAACACCACTCTAAACACATTTGGCACATGTTTTATATCTCAGCCATAATGTTGGAAATGTCATGCAAGAAATTAGCTAACCAAGTGTGAATCACAGGAGAGGTCAGAATTGAAGACATAATAGTTACTGAAATTTGAATGGAACCGTGGGACTAGATGGCTTGGGAAGACAATACCAATGAAGAGAATCTACATCTAGTCTGGGATACTCATATTTGGAAAGTTCAGCAGAATAAAAGAAGCTACTAAAGGAGTCTAGGCTCACAGGCAGGAAGGAGAATGACATCGTGGAATCAAAAGCGTGTTCCCTGGAGAGACTGACTAGCTGTGCCAGTGCTACTGTCAGTCAATATGAAGATGGACCCGAAATACTAGATGAATGCCATTGATGACTTCAGTAGTTTCGGTGGACTAGTGGGAATGGAAGCCTAGTTGGAACATAGCAGAAACATTAACAAGGGATGACAGATCTTTCAAAAATGTTTGCCAAGCAAGGAAGCAGAAGAGGTCAAGGGAAGATTTGCTTTCTTGTGTCTTGTAATGAGAGAAATTAAATTGTCTTCATAGATTGATGAGAATAAGTCAATAAAGAGAGAAGGCTGAGATGCAGCAGCAACAAGGGGCAGTGACTATAGAAATGAAACCCTTGAAGGCCAGGAAGGGTGAGATTGAGAGCACTACCAGATGGATGGCAAGCATTCGATAGGGAGTAAGTTCACAGTAGATAGACCTGAGGTAATTAGAAGGCTAAAGTGCGAAGAGTGGTTGGTTTCCACTTAATTCCTTCTATGTTCTCAGTGAAGTATACATCAAAAACCTTAGCACATAGGATGTATAAAGACGTTAAAAATGGCTATCTTCAAGACTGGCAGTCAATTGTGGAGGGAACTGTAGGATTGCAGACCCATTTTCAGAGCCCACTTGAAAATAATTACAAATTTAGAGAGGGCAGTTCATGCAGTTGTTTTATGCTTTTCTTTTTTCCACCAAGGATCAGCTATTCCTGGAGCAACTATAGAGAGGAGAACATAATGAGGGCTGTTTCTCCATGTACATAACAGGGAGAGAAAAGACGGGGGCTTTAAAGGTGCTTTCCGAGGAATAACTATTGTGATGGACTACAGAATCTAAACTAGGTAAAGGAGCAATGAGATAGGGTGAATGTTGAAGGAAATCTAAGGAGTGAGTCTTGAAGTAAAAAAATAATAATAATTGAATATTCAAGTAAGTTAACTGATCAGTTATTTCCTTTGGAAGAAATGAGATGCAGTATACATAGTTTGAGATACAGAAGAGAAGCTTCAGAAAAAAAGATTGTAAATAAAGATAAGCTATCTGAAGACAGACCCTGGGTTTCCACAGGCCCAGTTGGTGGGGATATGACATTAAGGAATGTTCAGAGTGGCTCAGCAGCAGAAGCTCAGGTTTAAATAAGAAAGGAAAGTGTGATGAATAAGATAAGCAGGTTTAAAAAAAAAAAAAAAAAAAAAAAAGATAAGCAGGTTTGTGATGATGGGATTAGACCTGATAGACTGAGAATCTGGGTAATTTCTTAAAACTGGAAGTGTAGGGTCTGGTGGGCCTTCCTACTAGAGAGCTGAGGTTCCTTCTTTGTTTCTGTTTTTCCTTCCTTTTTTAAAAAAAATAAATGACAAGGCCTTCTCTTTAGTCTTTGTGTCCTAAAATATCAAAATGCTGTATTCAATCTGAAACTTGTCTGTTTCTTGAAGCTATGTGCCCAACTAATAAGGAGTTTGATAAGAAAGTGAATATTGTACATACACTGGGGTGAAAGTAGCACTCTCCTCAATATCTCTTTTTTTATATTTTCTTCTCTCAGTTTGTTTTTTTCTTCTGAAAGAGTTCCTGAACTCTTACCTTCCAGTTCTTATATTGTGGAGTTTTTATCTTTGGCATTTATATTTATTCCAAGATTTCTCTTGTGTTTTCTAATCCTTTTTCTTAGTATTAACATCTTATTTTAAGGATACAAAACCTTCTTTAATTTCCTTGAGAATATAAATTAGGATTTTTTAATTCTCTGGTTTATTATATTATCTCTATTTCCTTCGGTGTTACTTTTCTCATTTATCATTTGCTGCTTCATAGTGGATATATCCTTAAACATCTAGTCACCTTTGGTTATTCAACTGTATTTTAAGCATAAAATAATAAGCTGATTGGGATCTTTGTGTATTTGATGTTAGATAAAAGTGTTCCACAGGTCTCAAATTTTTGCAGGTCTAACAAGCAGAGGCATGGAATTGCCTTAGGTCCAGACTACCCCTCCATATTTCTATAGCAGATAGTCTTAGAAGAAATAGTGTGTTTCTCTAGACCAAAGAAAACATTTATTTTCTATCCCATATAATGTCTTCATCCAAGGTAAAGGTCAAGTAGGTAGGCTTACTATTATTTAAAATTCAGCTTCTCTAAATTCAGATGTTCTCCCTATAATCTTTAGGCATCATGCATCCAAATTTGTATCACCCTGTGAGGACTGGAGCTCTGGGAGCTGAAGAAAATGTTACTAATTGGTTACTACAATTGCAGTGTGTAAAAACTGTCCTTTTCCTCTGACCAGCAACCTTGCATTTTCTGTTAGCATCCATGAAGTGGAATCCTGCTTCTAACCTTCAAGTAGGGTGAAACCTTAGACCTCCCACAGACCTTTCTTGATGTTTGGCAGGGCTTATGAATCCCAAGACATATCTTTCCCATGAAAATGTGGTTGTAACTTCCTCAATACCCCTATAAGTCCTTTATGAGCTTTAAGTAGTCATTTCTTACACTTACTCTCATTATAAACCCAGAATGCCACAGCTGAATTTAGGAAAGAAAATCTATAGGGAATAAGACAATTCAGTCCAAGCACACCATTCTCTGATCACTTCATTCAAGGCCAAAACTTAGATATATACCTCCAGAGACTTGTAGACAAATAAATTTGAAAAATACTATGTACTATGTGCTATGGCTAGTGTCTAGATGTCCCCAAAAGCCTCATGCAGTCATTGGGAGGGGAGGCACTTTTCAGAGGTGGCTGAATCTAATGTATGATGCTGAGATTATGAATGGAATGATTAGTAAATCAGTTCACTGACTGTTTTGGCATAGTTCTGGCTAGGATTAAGGTGCTACACCCACCCTGGGGCAGATAGCTTGCATACAGCATAAGGGACAGAAAGAGTCTTGTCTTTTTCCTCTCTGGTTGCTATTGCTGTCTTCTGCCACCATGAACAACTGCCCCTCTGCCATGTGCCACTTTGCCTTGGAGCCAGTGGATTATGGACTGAAACTTCTACAAACTGGGAGCTAAATAACCCTTTCTTTCATTAGCTTTGTGCATTGAGTGTTTTGTCTCAGCAACAAGAAAAAAGTAACTTAAGACAGAATTTCATACCAGAAGTGGGGTCATTGCTATGGCTATACCTGACCCTGTGGTTCAGAAACTTTTGGGACTGGTTTGTGGGAAGAGTTTGGAAAGGGTCAGAGATGTTCGCTGAAAAAAGTAGAGCTGAAATGATTTAGGCTCTACTGTCTGGGAGATTCTACTCAGACCTTGGAAGACCATAAGTCTGATAGACATCCCGCTAGTAAAGACCAGGCTTGGTAGATTTCTACTGGAAAGAAAGACTGCATTAGATGCTGGTCTCCAGACAATAGGTGTTATGGCTTGGCAGAAAGTTTGTCTGCATTTTACTCATGTCCAGAGACTTTGCCTGAGAGTAAGGGCAGTGGACTAATTAATCTGGCAGAAGAAATTTCAAGGCAGTCAAATGTTGAGGGAGTGGCATGGCTACTGTTGACAGCATTTAGCTAGATCTATGTTGAGAAACAAGAGCAAAGAGCCCCACAGAATGATTTAAAACGTGAGTTTGGCCAGAAGTGAAGCCATAAAGCTGTGGCCTGCAAAGATAGAATAGAAGAGATCTTGACTGCTGAGAAGGAACAGGCCGAGGGCATCACAAGAAGCAGCAGGACTCCACCCTTTGCAGCCTCAAAATTGCAATAGAACAGAAGAGATCTTGACTGCTGAGAAGGAACAGGCTGAGGGCATCACAAGAAGCAGCAGGACTCCACACTTTGCAGCCTCAAAATTGCAAAAGTGGAAGACTTTGCTTTAAGAAGAAAACGACAGAGAACCATGTTCCAGAAGGGCAGTGCCCTAGCAAATTTGTTCCTTGGAAATTGGATTCAGAGCGCTCAGTGATTTGGGCACTCTCTCCTACAGCCAAGAGAGAAGGAAGCCTGACTACTGCTCCAACTAGCAGAAGACTTTGGCATTGTCCATATGGTGCTGGTTTTAGGTGCAGGAAGAATGCAAGAGTTGTGGGGTCAGAAAGGCTTCCACACAGATTTTAGAAGAAGGCCTGGCACTAATTTACTTTAGAAGGCAGTGTGCCCAAGAGGGCAGTGGGTTAAGCTGTAAATGTGAAGCCAAAGGTGCAGTAGAGACTCCAGAAGTTTGGAGAAACCAGGAACATGGATTATCTGAGGAAAACTGAAAGGAGGGACCACTTTCCTGCTGCCATGAACTGAACAGCTTTGCTTCAGCAACTTTCACCATGATATCTCTTCTTTGGAGTCAGCCACATGGACTGAAACCATGAAAAAATTAAACCTCTCCTCTTAAATTATGGGTTTAGGTATTGTATCTTAGAAATGAGAAAGTGAGTTAATTCAGAGATGTACTTACAGAAACCCTAAGGTACAATCCCTATTTATTGAGTGTATTAAGTTGGACCCTTGACATATTCATACGGTGTCTCTAATTCTTATACCAACCGTTCAGAGCAGATATTATTTTTCCCCATTTTATGATGAAGAAACTAATATTAAGTAGCATTCCTTAAGGTGTGAGAGATTCCTTCCCAAAGAGAAATAGGTTAGAATCTTGATGCAAAACCAACACTTTCAACTGTGCCCCCCAATCTTTGCATGAAAAAAATAAGGCCAAAACAATAGGTTAGACATAGATTTGCAACCAGAAACAAGTAAGCATTTGATGTACCATAAAATCAAACAAGCACTTCAGGCTCAAAATTCTATGGATGTTACAGAAGTGTTGGGGAAACAAGATCTGTTTCTGTAAGTGACTAGATGATAAATATTTTGAGCTTCTTGTTTGAATAAGTACCTCACAGAATAGGATATCCAAATACCTAATAAATTATTCGTCACCAGGAAAGAAAATGATAATCATGATACATCATTAGATGTAATGGCCTATCATTAAAATGATACATTATTTACAGTGATAAGTCATCAAGATGATAACACTAAACACCTATTAGAAGAGCCAAAATTTAAAAGGCTGTTAATATCAAGTGTTGACAAGGATAGAGTGCAGATAAAACTCTTCATACACTTCTGGCAGCAGCAAATTTGTGCAGTCAATTTGGAAAACTGACAGTAAGTACTAAAATTGAACATAAGCTTCCCTATGACCTAGCATTTTCATTTCTACAGAAATGCATACATGTATTCACCAAAAGACATCCATGAGTATTCCTTGAGGCAAGATTCCTAAGAGCCCTAAATTGACATTAACCTTAACAACTTTCACAATGATGAAAAAGTGTAGTACATTAAAGGAATACAATGATACATAGCAATAGAATCTCACAAACCTAATATTGGACAAAAGTCAAGCAAAATAATATATACCACAGTATAGACTTCATTTATATAGCAGACAAAACTCATCAATAATATATTTCAATTTATTTAGAAGGATGAGTAATTACTAAAGTATGCATAACAGGCTTTAGGGGTGCGGGTAATATTCTACTTTATGATTTGTGGGCTGGCAGCATGTGTTTTTATTTTCTGAAAATTCATCGCACTGTGTATTTATATGTTTTACATATTGTTTAGAAATTAATTTTGGATACCAAATCTGTAAAACTACTAAACTGCTAGTCTTACCAAAGTGTGCAAAGTGGGAACTCATGTTTATAATCCAAGTTTTTCTTTTATGTTCATGTACACCTTGATTTATCTCTGTGTCAGCACTGATTTATCAGTGGTTTACTTGTTTTCAAAGTGTTTTATGGGGCATATGAGAAGAAGAGCAAAACATCACAGAGTAGGTAATGAGAACCTTTCACTGAAGGGCAATTTGTGAGGTCTTGTTTATTTAATAACTTTAAATGTGTGCTCAGTAACTTTTTATATCACCAAGTGATATCACCAAGTGAAAAAAAATACATAAACTGAGTACTTCTTATTCTTTCTGATTTCATGTATAAGATTGTGCCTGTGTTTTCTGATGCTTAAATGAAGTCCTGCTATAATGTAATATAATACTTGCAAGCCATCTACTACAAACAAAAATAATAAGTACATTCTTATTTCATCTTTTTAATTTTAAAAACTAGAGCTTATGCAGAAGTGAAGATAAGTGGGGATTTCCAGGGTGAGGTGCACATTGTCCTTTAGGCCTCTTCAGTTTAAGCCCGTGATTCCTGTATATGTGTACAGTGCCTTGCTTCTCCCCAGCACAAAGAAGAAGATCCATCGTCAGCTCATTAATTCTTAAAAATTGGAAGCCCTTAACTTTGATAAATAGTAAAGCATTATTTAAAACATTTGTACATTTATTACATATAATGAAAATTTAATTGTGCATTGTTTATAAATGTGGGTCTTGGTAATACAGCATTAAATAGCATTTAAAGTAGTTTTTGTGAATTAGCATCCATCTGAACTACAATTGTGTGCATTTTTCAGTTAATATAGCAAACTAGTACTAGAGAAAACTTATTTTGTTTCTCACAATAATGGTATATATATGTATATATATATTTATGAAAGATAACATCCTCAAGCCCATTTTAAGGATTTTGTTATTAGCTCTGATAGTATTCTACATTAATATATATAAAATGGGATAAGTGTATTGCTGATGTATTGCTGTTGGTTTATTGAAAGGAAGAGTTAATGCTTAATTTTTTTTTTCTCTTGACCAATTTTGCATGCTTATATCTGGTGATCACAACAACTAATTTCAAGACAACAATATGCAATATAACAACCTTTGTTGAATTCCTACCATCTTCTTTAATGAAGCTCTGTATCGTTTCTAAATGTTTTTTATTACTTGTTATTGTCTTTAATTGTTTGATCAACCTTGCATTCGTACATCTGGTAATCTGAGCAACTTTGCTGAAGATAACAATATGTGATATAACAACCATTGTTAATTTCCTATCATCTTGTTTTGAAATCCTGCATCGTTTTTGTTTTTTTGTGTGTTGTTTTGTTTTTGTCTTGATTGTTGTTATTTTGGTTTTTTTATCTTTAAAATAAAAAATATTTTGAAATGTTTGAATTATTTGAGAGGATTTTCTATAGAATCTAACCATAGTTTAATTTTTAAAAATTAAAAAAAACGTTTGGTACATTTAATGTGCAAACATTGACATTCTAATTTTCAAAAGTGCTTCCCAAACCAGCATACTCACCTCTGGGGCTTTCCAAGCAGAAGTTTTAAGTCCCCTAATCCCTTTTTGAAAATAGAAGGTGGTAATGTTGAAAATGTGCCAGGAGTAAACCTTGGTATTTCTCATGAAGTGCCACAGTGAAAGTACCTTGTCCCACCAGTTAGTTCCTTTTTGTGAAATCATATCTCATTCAGATTTCCTAATTACTCATTTTTCCAGAAGACCTGTCTCCAGATTCAAGATAATATAGGCGAGACAACTCAGTATTATTTCATCTCTCACTGTGACCATTTCTACAGTTTAGAGTTTTAACATCGTTACCAGGTTATCATAATTGTTCATTACAAATGCAAAAGTACTTTTTCCTCAGTGTAAATACAGTTGGCACCTGACTTAGTGCTGGTTGGATTTATGACTTTTCAACTTTACAATGGTGCAAGAGTGATAACATACGTGTGATTTTGAATTTAGAACTTTGATCTTTTCTGTGGCTAACAATGCATGATGCCTTCTCTCAAGATGCAGGTAGAGGGGCGGTGCTGAGCCTCACCTTCCTGTAGGCCACCAGATCTCAAAGGGAAACAGCCACACTCTACTATAGAGATAATCAAGTACACTCAGAAGGTTGGGTGTATTAAATGCATTTTTGACTTGTAATATTTTCAACTTATGATGGGCTTATCTTGATGAAATCACATCATAAATCTGTAATTTAAAAACTTAAAATTATTTCTCTTTTCTGCAACTCACACATGATATTAAAATTTTGGTGCTTAGTGGGACGGTGATTCACACTCTGAAGTCAAGCATGTAGGTCTTGAGTGCCAGCTCTGCAATTTATTGACGTGCCACCTAGGCAAGTTATTAACCTCTTTGTGCCTCTGTCTTCGTGTGTAAAATGACAGTGACGATGATATTTTTCACAAGAATATTGTGATTAAATGTGATTCTTGAGTATAAGCATTAGTGTTTGCTATTATTTTGTCCAAAAACTCCCTATGCTTATATAAATAAAATTACATTTGTGGTTGGTGTTTACAAACATGGGATGGTCTTGCTTTGTAACTTGCTATGTACTTATTAGATTGTACATTTCTCCCCAACTACTTAATTTTCTTAAATAGTTACACTGTAGACCATAATATTTCCAACCATTTTTCTCCTGACATTCACATTCTTTTCCTTTTGTGGTTTTATAAAAATGCTACAGTAAACATCTTTGTACCATAAACATCCTGCACCTCTCATTTTATGTATTGTTATATTAGATTCCAATATATGAATTGCTTCATTAAAAAATAGTCGTATATTTTATTTAAGTCAGCACCTCGGATAAATTATAAACGCCTCTTCTGTTACCACTAAAAAAAAGATAAATACGTATAGGTGTGTGTATGATGTGTATATGCATATTTATGTATAACAAGGAAATATATATAGTATGCTAATAGTGAAGAAAAACGAAATTCTAAAAATAAATATCCAAAAGAATATAGGAAAAGAAAGCAAAAGGAACAAAGATGGAATGAACTGAAATCAAATAGCTAATAGCAGACTTAAAATTCACCAAATATATATAATTACATTAAATGTGAGTGGTCCAAGTGCTCTAATAGGTAGAGATTGTAAAAGTAGATAAAATGAAAACAGAAGACCCAGTCATATGCTGTTACTTTAAACAGGTGTAGGTAAGTTAAAATGTAACACGTCAATGCTATTATAGAAAGGTGATGTGTCTAATAACAGACGTCAGAACCTCAAATTTTACTGTGGATGAAGGAGGGCATGTGGTAATGATAAAGGGGTCAATTTATCCAGAAGACATAATTCTAAATTAAGCAAATATAACAAGAGGCAAACACAATAGAATGCCAGGCGCCTGGTTAGTCAGAAAAGGGACAACGTAGAGGCTGGAATCAAAGGTCGCCTCAAGGCTGGGGTCTAGTCCAGACCTAGTGAGCTCAGCAGGGCCGAGACGGGGCGGAGAGGGGGTGAAGGGCGCTCCAGAGAGGCTACCAACAACCAGAGAAGAATCTGGGGAAAAGGCAAAAGGAAGTGGGGAGTAGGGAGAGCCGCCTGAAGAGACCAGCACTGTGTAAAGGGTTGGTTTATGAGGTCACGTCATGGACTGTATCTCCTGTGGATCCTTTAGCTGTAGTCAGTGAAATCTCCAGGGAGGGCTCCTCTCCTTAACTCTGGGAGGTGCACCCACCTTGGGAAGACCGACCCCAGAAGGGAGCCAGCCCTCCAAGCCTGGGGTGCAGGAAATCAAGGGCTACTGAAGGTCGTGTGGCCCGACGCACTCGTCTTCAGAAGCCGCCCGCGGGCAGCGCCTCCTGGAGAGCCAGGGAAGGGGCCCGGGGAATGCCCCGGGGGCGCCCCACCCTCCCCGGCCGCGGCACGGGTGGGCTGCGGGCCGCTCACGCTCAGACACCACCTGGCGGGCGCAGTGTGGCCGGGCCGTGCGGAGGGCGGTGCAGGGCGGTGCGGGGTGCAGGCGCCGGCGGGGCGGGGCGGGGCCGGCCGAGGGCGGCGCAGCAGGGCCACAGAGGCGGCAGAGGCGCGGCGCCCAGCCCGCCTGCACGCGCCATGGCCCCGCGCGCCCGGAGGCGCGGCCCGCTGCCCAGGCTGCTGGCGCTGTGCGCGCTGCTCGCCCCGCTGCAGGTAAGGAGCGCACCGGGGCCCCGGACGCAGGGGCCGCCGCGTCCTGGCCCCTCTGCCCTTCCAAGCGAAAGCCAAGCCTTGCGGGGGAGGGGAGGGCGGTGGAAACCTGGAGTTTGGGGGCGGTCACCGCAGTTGGACTGCGCCGGGAGGGCAGGGCTCGTGGAGTATTGGAGCGCAAAAGGGAAGGTGGACGGGACCCCGACAGCGGGACACGGGCTTTTCCAAATGCCCCACTTAATCGCAGCCTTTGATGACACCCGTCACCCTCCAAACACTTGAGTGCCTATCAAGCGCCTGCTGCAAAGGGCTGTTGTGAAAATGCAGCAGTATAGACTCAGCCCTTGTCCCTGGCCAACAGAGTAAACAGGCGATTCCTAAAGATCTCCCTGAGGATCTGCTATCAGACCTGCAGTGTCTCTCGGGAGTGCTGGTCTCTAACTTGGGCTTCACACCCCTCTCTACTTCACTTACCTCTTTATCTGAAGAATACAGTAAAGGGATGGGGTGGGGGGCCTCGGAGGTTACAGGCTTGGGAGATGTCTTGTGAAAGGCAGGTGAGCCTTCTTTTTCTTATGTCCTCTTTCTTTTCCCCTCTCCCCTTACTGAGGCCAAAGCCCTCCTGGAGCTCCACAGTACGGGATGCACCTGGGGCTCCCCTGGTCCAACTGCAGTTCCCTGAAGGAGGCAAATCAGTTCTGGAGAACCCACCTCCCAGACAGCCAAAGTTCCATCCGGGACGAGCCCCGATTCCCTTGATCGCTGGAGCTGAAGGCCATCCCCCGCCCTCATGCTTAGGAGCACCTCATAGTGATAAAGAGCTTTGGCTCCATTACAGTTTGCTGGGAATAGAGTAGCTCCTCAGAGTCTCGCTGCCCAGCACTCTCGGAAGATCAGGCAGTACAATCACAATTAAATGAAGCCAGGTAAGGATTTTCTGACGAGGAGAGCTGTGTGATGCCTCAGACCCAAGCACTCCAAATACTGCACTATAAAAATCATTTATACTTCAGAGTTCCTCAGAGGGAAGGGTGCATGTTGGCGGTTTTCTTGGTTCCAGCAGTTTCACATTTCTCTTCTAAAACTGACTTGGGCATCTGCTGCTAACAGCCCTCTGCACCAGAACTCTGAGGCCTGCGAAGGTAGGAGAGGCGCACTTGGAGACAACCATGTCTGGGGTGAGTTGGGGAAGAGCCTGACAAAAGCAGTGGGAACATGCTGAAGGCTGCAGGAGAAACTTCCGGTGCCAGTTCTTTCTCCCTCATTCCTAGTTTTATGGGTCTTTTAGAAGAGTTGAGGGAAAAGAAAGCGGAAAAGCTGAATGGAACTTTTCATTTTAAGCACTTCAGGTATTGCTTAATTAAATGTTCAACAGGTTGAACAGGGTGCTACTTTATTTGAACTGAAGGACTAGGACTCCAGTGAAGAGTTAGCCCCCTAAGAAAAACTTGCCTGATCACACAGCTAATAAAGCATCTCACACTTTGCAAAAAGTGCATACATACATATATGCATGAAGTGCATTTGGTTCTAATATTAATAGCAAATGCTATCGAAATGGGTTGGTTCTTCAGAGCGGCCATTCAAAGACCGCTACTCACCTTCTATTTCTCTTTAAGCCGCTTTTATTATGTTCCATGTTTTGTAACGAGAGGCATATTGTTATATCCAATATATAATTTAGGAACACGTGCTGGTAAACAGCAAATTAGAATTCAAATGACACTGCAGTTAGAATATACATTGAGCATTAATTATGTGATTTTAAGTCATATGTAATCTGCACTGTGACTCAAATCAAATGACGTTGGGACTCTCTTTTAACTGTTGCTTGTGTCTGATCTCTCCAGTGGAAATTCATACTGTCTACCAGGTGGGGCTGAATGTAGTGTTCAAATATTATCTTCAAAAGATGTGCTTACAGCCATTGTCTGTGTTCAAGCACTACTTCTTTGGCCAACCTATTCTATTAATTCCAAACTTTGGAAACCTCACTGGCAATCCCTGCATGCCATTAGTGATCATATTTAGGAAACTTCTGAGAAAACGCTGAGCCAGGGAATCAGTGATGCAAAATAGTTGGCTTCTAGAAAGTGCATTAAGTGTATCATATTTAATGTCATTTATATGGCATTAAATAGATTCAACAGGATGTGATGGCACACGCCTGTAATCCCAGCTACTCAGGAGGATGAGACAGGAAGACCTCAACATCAGGGTCACCTTGGGCAATTTAGAGAGACCCTGTCATCATCATCATCATCACCAAAATAGTAATAATTGGTCATAATGATGGTGATAGCTGAGGATGTCATTTAATGGTAAAGCACTTGCTTTTCATTCTTGAGGCCCTGGGTTCAAAAAAAAGTAATGCCAAGAAGAAAACATTCAAACGTACATAGAAACCTGTAAACTTGGCCTTTAAAACGTTTCTGTGATTTGTATCTCTGTCTGCCTGTATTAGTGACCGAACTGGTTTTCAGATGTAGTAAGAGTTTTTTCCTCTTAAATGTTTTGAGTTTTTATGTTGACAGTCCTGCTATTCATTCCAGGTATGAACATAAAGACGCGTGCTCATCGCTCAGGTCATGGGTAATGCATAGCTGTGCCTTTCTCAGGTTATCTAATATCTAAGACCTATGGGCAAATGCCTTCCTTCCCATGACAATGAAGATTTATGGTGTGCAAAACCTTGTGCTCATGAGAAACAGGGTGAAGACAGTTGCATTTTCACAGGTCACTCTCTAGAGAAGAGGATGGGGCGGTGAAAATTTAGTAATATGAAGCAGCACTCATAAGAAGAGTGCAGAGGGACCTGGGGGAAAGGAGGGAGGACGGACAGCTGAAGGAATCCAGGAGGGCTGCCAGAGGAAGAGGTTCCCTAGTGGCCTTTGAAGGATGGGTAGGAAATCAAGGGTCAGAGAAGAAACGATTCCAAGAGATGGTAAGGAAGAAAGCTTTCTAGGTCAAGAGGATGATGTGAGTGGTTAAGATCTAAAGGAATCTTGCCAGAAAAGAAACCACATATGTTTATAACCTTACAGATAGTACACAGCACCTAAGTCAGGAAACCCCACCAAACAGCTGAGACATTAAACTTTTACAGTTTTGAGATAATTCTTGCATGGCCCTTATTGAGGTGGTAAGGTAGGCTAAGAAGCAGATAGGCCACACATGCCTGGACAGACCTGTGGGGCAAGCCCTCAGAGGAAATCCCCTGGGGTGGGGCTGTAGGTTGTAGGGTTGGTAAGTGCTCTGTGCAGTCTTTCTGCCTGCCACCCCATCCCATCCTGGAGGCAGAACTTGTATACAGACTTTGATAGAAGTTATCTCAAACAAGATACTTTGAGAACACAGACACACAGTGCAGCAGGCTTTCAGTGGCTTTGTTGATAAATATTTGAGATAACTCCTATTATTTCCTTCCCACCACTTCCCCCATATGGCAAATCTGTGATAGGAACACATTCTCCGTGTTGATAAGGACCTAGGAGCTTGCTTTTTCAGTTATCTATAGCAGTCCATGCACCAGGAAAACTGAAATAATAAAGATGTATTTCTGAAGGTTAATAAATCAGTGTTTTATGAGGCCATGAAAAGGGGAGTTCCAACCTGATCTTTGCAGAAAGTGTTGTTTTAAGAAGGTGTAGTGTGAACTTTATCTGCCATGTCAGTATTAAAAATTTTCCCTCATAGTTTCCTATTTTTGGAGAACATGGGAAAAATTAGAGTTTTTCCCATATGGTTTGTCCAGTCGATTCTCTGCTTTTTTTGTTCACCTCCCCAACATGAATCTGCATGCTGCTGTGATGGTTCTCAGCCACCCAGGTGGTTCACACCACAGGCGGGCGTGTCCAACTTCTGGCCTGCCTGGGCTGCAGTGAGTAAAAGGCAGTTGTCCTGGGCCACATGTGAAATGTTATTATCATATCTTTAAAAAGGGAAGGCAAGTGACCTGTGGGTCAAGGTTGGACACAAGTGCTAGGGCACCTACCCACTGGCCAGGTCCTCACCCCAGGAGAGCTGATGGCCTGTCTGCCATCTCCTGCAGTTCTTGGCCCTGTTCCACAAGGGAGCCTCACCTGCCTCTCGGCACGCACAGGTTGCTGCTCTGCCCACATGCGCCCTGGGTAGGCTTGTGGTGACAGATGATTTTTCTTCCGAACACCTTTCCCTCCCCTTCCTGATTTATAGGAAGTCAGTTACATGTATTTCCTTTCAGGGTATGATAGATCTACAGGCTTTCTTGAGTATCTGCTTCTAGAAATACAGCTGAGGTTCAGCTTCTCACCCTTGCCAGTCTGAAGAAACCAAGAAGGAACAGCAGGCTTCAGCCTACAGGCTTGGTCCCTCCAAAATCACAGAGAGCTTTTGAGGTTGAAAGCTACGTGGGCATTGAGGGAGGTTGGGTACACACGGCCGTGTCTTCTGTCCTGATTCTGAGAGACGGTCTCAGTCTGTTTCCTGCCAGTGCTTCCCTGGCAGCTCTCCATCAGCCTCTGTCACCAGCGGGGTGGCTGGGGCCGCTGTTCTCACGGCAGCGCAGTCCAACTGCAGCTCACTCTCGGATGAGAAGACCACGGTCAGCAGGTGGAAGCGCATTATTCTTGGCCATGTGATGATAACTTTATGTTTGTTTTGTTGGCCACCACTGACCTTCAGCCTTTAGTTGCCTGGGGACATAGCCTTTGATAATGAGTGGGAAGACTAACTTTGTGTTAAATCCTTTCATTTATCGAAACAATTCAATGTCTACTACTTGTGTGACACTTTCCAATAGGCTAAGGAGACAGAGACCAAAGGCCACAGCCCCCATGTTGGGGAGATGTAAGTCTTGATGTGCACAGACAGTAGGATACTGGTCCTGGAAGGGTTTTCAAGGTGTGGTGGGCACACAGAATGCGGAGTACCTTAAGTGTCAGGGAAGCTCTTCCATTCCTCCCGTGTGTGTGTGTGTGTGTGTGTGTGTGTGTGTGTGTGTGTGTGTGCAGAAAACTCATGGGAGTGACACATTAAGGCCAGGGCTTCCAGGGTAGCTTGTGCTGCATGTGGTGGCAGGAATGGCAGGAGGCCAAGCACTGGAGTGTTTTCAGGAAACTGTAGAAAATACGGGATTCCTAGCTTCATGGGTGTGGGGGAGAAGGCAGATGCCAGCACTTATATGTTTTATGCAAGTGAAATAGTTCAAAAGTAATCTTGCTGTAATGTGAGCCAGGAGGGACATGATCAGATTTTAGTGTTATGGGGAGGAGTGTCCGGTGCTGGGGCCCAGGGGCCAGTAAAGAGGCCACCGCCTTGGTTTGGGGCAGAGCTAAAAAAGGCTCAAATCAGGTCAGGGCAATAGTAAGAGAAGAACCAGAGTGCAGAACTGACTTCGGAGGCTGCAGGGCCCTGCTAGGTGCTCATGGCACAGATGCAAAGGAGGCAGACAGTTAAATCTAGTATTAAATAAGTGTAATTTTTAAAAAAAGGTATGGCAGAACACAGTCGGTGACCACTGAATTACATTTTACAAGAAATTCCTGCCTTAGTCCAAATAAAAATGTGGTTCAGGTTTAAGGGAAGAAGGACTTTTCTCCCAAACAACAATAAAAAAGAAAAGGGAAACTTACACTCTTGAATCCCAGCTTCCACAGGGTAGGGGCTGGGGATATAGCTCAGTGGAATAAGCGCTTGCCTAGCAAGCGCAGGGTCCTGAGTTCGATCCCCAGTACTGCAAAAAAAAAAAAAAAAAAAAAAAAAAATCATCTACCCACAGGTTATTGGGAGGCAAAGACAAAGTCCCTTGGTGTAGCAATAAGCAGGACTCAGGCCCCAAACCACTGGACTGAGCAGGACATTTGCATGCTCTGGAATTCAGAGAGCCATTTCCTGACTCAGAGGCATCTTGAAATGAGAAGTTCAGGATGGAAACTGGGTGCCAAAACTTACACTGAGGCGAATTAAACACCCAGTGATCCCCAAAGGGTCTGGCATGAGGCACGTGTGGCCTGACCTGTGGTCTCCCAACACTGGCTGCAGATAGGTCACTTGCCCCTCAAAGAAGCAGTGTTTATGTTGGACCCGTAGCTTGACAAAACCATCTAGCTTATGGTATGTTTTCCTGGCTTGTGAATGTTTCCCTTCCTCTCAGGCTAGCCCCTCTTAGACTTCCTATCCTGCAAATCCTAAACTAGCGGTGACATGGTGGCCCAGGCGGCACAAGCAGACAGCAGGGTGCCAGCTTTCCAAGCACCAGGAAGAAGTGACTGAAAACCTACCCTTTAGTTCATCAGGGTAATAATAACTCATTACATTTCCTGCTCAGAGTGCTGAGAGTACAAGGGCCACTTCCCCGTGCTATCAGAAACTTAAAGACTTTCCATTAAAAATGAGGAAGAAAAACTCTCGTTAGCCTTTGGTGAATGTGATAGCTCGACTGGGCAAGTGGGAAAAGAGGAGGAGTGGCCTCACCTACAATCCTACAAGTGTTAAGTGTTCTTCTCATCAGTTCTCCCAAGTGAGAAATGAACCACTTCCCTCAGGTGTTCATTTTTGTTATGTTGCTTTAGTGTAGTTAGCACCTGATTTAAAATCTTGTGGTGTGCAGCGCCAGCAGCTGCTAAGCCCATCTCCAGTTAAGAGATCCAAGAAGGCCTTTCCCTTCTCTCAAGCTTAGACTCAAGATAGACAAACAGGATTGCATCTAAAACTTTCACGGCAGTTGACTATCCCTTTCATTTTTAAGGCTTAGTAGGGATTAATCACATCTGCCCTTGCTAGCCCGTGTCATTAATAATTCCTCATGTCCAGAACTAAAGCTAACATGTCGCAGTTTGGTCCCATTTCCTCAAATTTGTTCTTTAATAGGGGTGAAGACTGGTTGGCCAATATCTTCTTTATTTTACTATTTCTATTGTTGAAGATTGTTAGCCCACAACTTCCTCTTCCCTGGGGTTATTCATGCCAGTTCTGTTGGCCTCTTTGTAAGCCTTTTTCCCCCTTTCAATTCAGTGGCTACTTATTCTGTACTTACTGACAATAAAATCAAAAGTAAAGCCTCACAGATAATTGTGAAAAACACCGGAGTCAGGACCTAGCACCCTCTGACCTCAGAACTCAGGACCTCATATCCTTCCATCCTTGCAAATTGCTGCAGAAAACACATGCGGTGCTGCAGGAGCCCAGAGGGGAAAGGGCAGCTTCACAGTGAAGAGTTGGGCCGCTGAGTCTGACCTGGTTCTGCAGGGGTGGGTGCTGACAACAGAGGTGCTGTGGGAGAAGGGGCAGAGGTAAGGCAAACACCACACACCTAAGAAAGCCCATCCCATCCCAGTCCTGGGTCTCTGAGAGACTAAGCAGGCTGAAGCAAGCTGAGGAGGAACTGTGGGTCTGAGTCCCAGAGGGCTGCATGAGCACGTACAGGAATTTTTCCTGTAGACTCAAGAGTTCTCAAAGTCTCTGGTCCTTGGACCCAGCATCACATCGCCATGTACATACAAAATCAGAAACTCTGGGGATGGCCACCAGCAATCCGTGGGTTCATAGCTCTGCCAGTGATTCTGATCAAGTTTGAGAACTGCAGCCACAGATCACAGGACCCCTCAGAAAGGGCTGTGAGCTCAGCTCTGAGTTAACAATGGATATGATTAAGAGATTTGAAGTCCCTGCCACTTGTTGAATCCCTCCTGTGTGGCAGACGTGTACTATGACTTTTATATCTGATGCTGGCTCCTGCCAGGAAGGTGAGCAAACTGAGGCAGGGAGAGACTAAGGAACTTACCCAAGTGTGTACAGCTAGCAAGGGGCAGGGGTGAAGCTCCTCTCCAGTAGTGGCCATGGTCTTAGCTCCTTAGGTAAACTGCTTGTCTAGTTGCTGTAAGAGGGAGCAGAGGAGTGGAAAAAGAGACCTCTGAGAATGATGGGACAAAGCAAGCTTTGTGCTATTTGGGGAACTGTGGCGGCCAGTCTGTGTCTGTGGGGGTCTGTGCTGTCTGCTGGAGGATGTATTCATAGAGGGCTTCCTAGAACTGAGGTGAAGCAGAAATGAAAATGCTGTCTTTAAAGCTGCTCAAGATAAAACACAGGCACCTTCAGGACAGGGTCTGTGTGCCACGGTCCCTGACTCAGGAGGGAAAGGCGTGTGACATACTGAGTCAATCCTTCCGCTTCCCGAAGCAGGCACCTCAGACTGCTTTCTGCCACTACCCCGCCACCAACCAGAAATAAACTGTACACTGTGCCGTAGCCCTGCTGGTAAGGTAGTCTTAATCCCCCCCTCGTACTTTATCCCATTTCTCCAACTGTGGGGCTTGGGGCTGCATCTGGGAGGCGAGTCAGGAAAACTTCAGAGTTGAAAGGTTTGGCCTCATCAGCTTTTGGGGGTATTTGATTATATTTTTCAAGATCCTTTATGTCTTGGTCTCACTATAATTATAGTGAAATTTAAGGTCACTCCCTTGGACCCAAATGGCCTAGGCTGCTATTGTGATATTTCTGCCATGGCACACATCAAAATCATTTTTCATTTCCTTAAAAGGTATTCCCTAAGTGACAGGAGAGACCATCAAGAATGAAAGAGGTCACAACCTGTAGAGCCTTCTGGGACACTGTGAGTCTCAAGCTTTGGCTTGGAGTGAGATGGAGGCTGTTGAGGGAATGGGGGTGGAAGATGACAACATGGTATTACTATGGCCCAGTGACTGGAATCCTAGAAACAGATCCCCAAGTGGGTGACAACGGAGCATGAGATACGGGGGGCAAATAAATTCAGTGGGGATGCATCTGGACTTGAGCGCAACTCTATCTTGAGTCCTAGCCCATGAGTAATAATCATTATAAAGTGTAAAAATGAAGAGACCATAAACAAATTACCCACATCTGATGGTGGGCGCAGATTTTTTAAACACCTCAGCTGGAGTCCCTGTGACCAGGGGTTCAATTTTTATGTAAAATTACAAATGACCAAAACACCAGAATACACAACCAGTCATCTTAACTACACAGCACAGCCCCACGGGTGAGGGAGGACAGAAGTAGTGGGCTCCTTACTGCTCTGTGCTGGGAGTGAGTCAGTGTGAAAGAGGCCACATGGGGTGGGAGGGACTGTCCCTTCCTAGGCAAGCGTGGCAGGCATAGGAAGCTAGAGCACCTCTGGTGTGCATTAATCAGGCAGCCCTGTGTTTTGCTGGCATTAGGAAACAGACATCAAGCCTTGAAAAAGATTTCTAATCTCGTCTTTACAACTTCTTCCCCCAAGGGGACCCCTGATTTTGCCCCGAGGTGGTGAAGTCTTTCCATATTTATGCTTGGGAGTGTGAACTTGATTCAGAACAAGTAGGAGTCTCTTACGGTCATCTGCAAAGGGAGCTTACGAGACAGTGGTCCTTTGGGAAGAAGCATTTGCTTCATGGCTTTCTCCCTTCTAGTCTCCTTCCCACCATCCATCCAAGCAAATGGCTTCATGTTTCCACTGAGGCTGCAGGAAGACAAGGAAGCCGAGTCTCCAGCATAGTGCTTCACAAGGGCAGATGCTTGGTCCTTGGTCCCTGTTCAGGATAAATGGTGTCTATGTCTGACAATGGGACAAGGGTTTTTCTATGTCATTACACAAACAAATGACTGCAGAGTGCTTGAGAATAAGAGAATGCGCTGGCTCTTGGTCTTTGACATCAGCAGGTGTGCACACAGCCAGCTCCAGGGGCTTGGAATACCAGTAAACACAGAGCAAACCAAGCTCATTAAGTAAATGTCTTACTGCAAATGTGGGGGGAGATGAGGGTGCTGCTAAGGTTACCATACACCAGGAAAATCATATAAAAACAACCACAGAATTTCAAAGGGATCAGGATAGGAGAAAGGCCAGGGGACACGAGACCATGTAGCACCAGGCTGTAATCAGTCTAGAAGTAAATAAAATCTTATCATTAAACCAAAATGATCAAGAGCAGTAATTTAACATTTCTGCTCAAGAGTCAATATGAGCTTCGAAGGTTAAGTAGAAGCACACATTTACTGGGAGAAATGCAGAGTCAGTGGGATGGAGTGAGCTCTAGGTTAAGGATCCTAGGCCCAGCTGCTAAGGAGAAACCAAAAAAGGGGCTAAAGATAAGATCAAGTAGGTGTGCAGGGCATCGTGAGCCTCGTTGAGGCACTGGATTTCATCACAGTCTTTCATATAAGCTCTGACTTGCTACTCCAGAACCAGTAGTGTCTAAGAGCTTGTTAAAAATGCAGAGTCCAGGCCCCACCTTAGACCTGCTGAATCAAAATCCGTTTTATAATAAGATCTCCTTGTGACTCTGCACATTAGAGAAGCCCTGGATTTCACCTTGAGGGCCAGTAGCATTCATAGAGTGGAAGATGGCAGATTTGAGAGCCACTTTGGGGGCTTGTGGCCGTAGCACCTCCAGCTAGCACGAAGTGTCTCACAGAAGGGTCCTTGGCCTGAAACAGGCCAATGAGCTCTTGCAAGATACACACAGAGTTCACTAACTTCTACTACAAAAAAGACCAGGAAGCAATGTTCATCTCAAATAAATAAAAAACTTTAATTTAAAATCTAAGGATGGCAAAAAAAATAAAAAGAGGAAAAAGACTCCCACACTGGGAGAATAAAGCATTCACAGGAGCTGGTGGAAGTTGCATTGAGTGATAATATGAAAATTCAAAGCCATCCTAATTACTGTTTTTAGGAAACATATCTTTGCAAGGTCTTTTCAAGTACCCACAGCTGCAATTTTTGTGTGTGTGTCTGTGTTTTTTTTTTTCACTCTTTATGTTTCTGGAAGACAAAGAAACTTCCAATTAAAGTTTTTTTTAAAAGATGATTTCTTCACTCTTCCTTGAGCCATGTGTTTTCTTCTCAAGGAGCAGACATAAAAAATGCATTGTGAGGAAACAGAAAAGAGGGCTGGACAAACTCAGGAGACCTTTGGTAAACTCCTAAGTGCATAACTCTTAGGCATACATCTGGGATAAAGATGGTCGAGAGAAAAACGCTGGTGGCCCCAGGAGAAGTCTACTTTCAAAACACTATAAAACTTCAGTTCTTTAAAATTTGCTACATCAAAATGTGAATATGTCAAGATTTTTAGTAGGCCACAGTTACTGTATATTTTTAAGATTTTTAAAACTCAAAGCTGGCCCATCAGATTTTTAAGTGTATGATGCCTATTCCAATAAATCTTTGGGCAAAATGCTTACAATGGTAAAATTTATGTGTATTTTATCAAAACTAATAATTTTTAAGAAAAAATTTGTGATAGATTGTCTTAGTCTGTTTTGTGTTGCTATAACAAATTGCTTGGGACTGGGTATTTTAGCAAAGAAAAGGTTGTACTTGGCTCATGATTCTGGTGGCTAGAGCATCCAAATAGCATGTCACTAGCATCTGGTAAGAGCCCCAGGCTTCATCATAGTTTGGTGGGTGACGTCATGTAGCCCATGCCCAAGAGCAGCAAGGATCAAGTGAGCCGAGAAGAGGTCACATGGTGAGCAAGGAAGCAAGAGAGCCAGGAGGGGCCACACTCTTTTTTTAAAATTTATTATTTTGTTGTTGTTGTTTGAGGCAGGGTTTTATTCTGTAGTCCAAGCTGGCCTGGAACTCACTATGTAGCCCAGGCTGGCCTCGAATTCATGGCAATTCCCCTGCCTCAGCCTCCTAGGCGCTGGAATTACAGGCCTGTGCTACCAATCCTGGCTCACATACTCCTTTCATAACAACTTGCTTTCTTGAGAACTAATCCACTCCTAGGGGACCCAGCCTACTCCAGAGACCAGCATCATTCGCTTCCCAAGGCAGTCATGACTCAGTCACTTCCCATTATGCCCCATCTTTCAATACCGTTACATTAGGGAATTAAGTCTCAAAATGAGTTTTGAGGGGGACAAACCACATTTAAACCATAGCACCAATGGGGTTTCTACCTGGTAATGAAAAAACATGAAATGCTTATTATTTAAACCTTTATAGAGTGATGGCAATGTCCACTGGGACCCTAAAACTCAGTGCCAACCTCCCCTGCCCTTGGGGGTACACATCCACTCGTAATCTGTGAACACTTGTGTGCCCCTCTCTTACCATGTGTATTCACCCTGAATCCTTTGCTGTTCCATGATTAAGTTGTGCGAGGTCCCACCAAGGGCCTTTGCAACGCTTTTTGTGTCCACCTGGAACATTCCTCCTCCTGATGCACACTGTTTAGCTGGTGCCATTTGTGTTCTATATCACCAGCCAGTGCTGTCAGCAGGTAAATCAAAACCCATGAGCAGGGCCAAGCAAAACTGAATTTCTCCAAAAAAAACCAGCAAAGGACTTGAATAGGTATTTCCCCCAAAGACGATCTACCAATGGCCAATACTCACCAAAAAAGAAGTTCAACCTCATTAGTCACTAAGGAAATGCAAATTGAAGCCATAATGAGATAAGCACTTCCACCTATTAGGATGGCTATTATAAAAAACAACAACAGAAAATAATACGTTTTTGAGGGTATAGAAACATTGGGAAAATCTGTGAAAAACTATTTGGAGAGTCCTCAAGAAGCTAAACAGACTTACCCTATGATTTCTAGGACACAGACCCAAAAGAATTGAAAACACGGATAGAACCAAGTGTTTGTGTGACAGTGTACACCACGGCATCACTCACTGTAGAGTGGAATGACCCTGGGGTCCTCAGCAGACAAACAAATAAACAAGCAATACTTCCACATACTGGAATATTACTCAGTCGCAAAGAGAACCAACACTCGTGAGTGACACACTACACATGAATCTCAGAGACAGGATGCTAAGTGAAATAAGCCGGACACAGAAAGACAAACACTGTGTGATCCCACTTATATGAGGTACATAGATGAGTCAGATGTACAGAGGCATCAGAACTGTGTTGGCCGGGGGCTGGAAGAAGGAAGAAGAGGGAATTATTCCTTAATGGTTGCAAAGATTCCTTGTGGGGTAAGGAAAATGATCTGGAAATAGTAATGATAGTTGTACAGTCTTATGAGTGTACTGCCACTGAACTGTACACTTAAAAATGAGCAGCTTTTTTTTTCTTTTTTCAACTTAACAAGTTACCTTTAATAGTCTAACAAATACCCCTTGAGAAAAGTAATAAACTGTTAGGTGATTGGGCAACAGGCAAACAGAGGTAAGTTCCAGGAAGACGCTGCCATGCATGTGACCTGCTGTGGAGTAGCTGACGCAGGGCCCAGCATCAGTGCTTTTAACTGAAGGGGCTGTGCACTTCGCCTTCTGCAGGTGTCACTTCCCAAAGTCACTCCTGTGCTGCCTGCTCAGGCCACCTGTTGCCTGTCCCTGAGACCTCGCCTAAGATGCCAGCTCTATTCTGAGGAGTTCACACCTCCCCTTTGCCATTTCTCATCCCAGCAGTCTTTACAATATGGGTTATGTTCACGGGGCTGCTTGAAGGCCTTCCTTTTCTTCTACAGTGGCTCCGCTGCCCTTCCCAGGATGGTGTGAAGGGTCCTGGCCCTTCCCTCCTGGGATCAGAACACACCCAGGTCCAAGACAGGCTCCGCCCTTGCACTTCGCTATGACTCCCACTGCTGTCTTCTCTCCCTCCTTCCACCTACACGAGCCCACTTCCTTCCACTTCTCCACTTCTGCCTCTGCCCTCACCTTCCTACTTTGCATCTTGGGCACCTCCTCTTGTGAGTCCTGCACCACCCGCGCAGTATTCGTCTCTCTCATCCTACACCAAGCCCCTCTTAAAGCCAAGGAAGATTCCAGCACCAAAGAGCCCTGGGTCGTGTCCCGCCACTCCTCATGCCCCGCCCTTCATCACCCATCAGAGAGGACAGCTCAGAAACGCAGTGGAGCTTGGGTCTTTCCAATGCACCGGTGCTTGGACTGTTGTGCGCAGCTTTATCTATTACAGTTTCCTCTCTTTTTCTGGGGCTATGTCCCCCAGTACTAAAAGCTTTGAGAGGGCAGCGGCAGGCTTGTCTTGTAGTTCTGCTCCAAACCAATACCTTGTATAAGCAAACGAAAGGAAGAGGCAGGGATGACTTTGTGTGAATAGCAGAGCTTTTAAGAGAGAGAATGCTCTCCACTGTTAAATCTACATTCCAACTTTCTATTCTGATTTGTATTAAGAAAAAGTTTGTCCCATTAGCAGCTGACCAGCAAGGATAGATGTCTTCAGGCTAAAGCTCTGAATACTCTATTACTGGATACGCATTCATAAAAGGCAATCTAGAATACTCTAAATCTTCTGGTGGCAGCCCCAGTGTAGTGTTTGTGACAGTCATAATTTCCTTCATAACCTTAAATACACTCAACGTCTTTCCAAATGATACCAACCACAAATACTTTATTCTCACTTTGGCAGGAGAATTTTTTCAGTAGCTACATGTAAAATATATGTCTTTGAAATGTATTGTATTTTTAAACACGCAGGGAGCTTTCTGTTAAGGCCTCTAGTATCCTGTATCTGATTCCATTATGTCTATGCCACATTCCTAGCAGTATAACCTGTGTTTGTAGTTTTCAGGAGACACCACCCTTCATTAGCCCCTCTGCTTGGGTGAACACACCGTAGGGAGTGTGCCAGGTGATACCTGGGGTGCATAGGTGATCCCCAAATGCTGCTCCTTATTCTCTTTGCATCTTTTACTTATGACATGTCATTTTTATATGTGCCTAGAAAATGTTCTGAAACCTGAAAGGCACAGTTTGGGTTTATACAAAAAAAAAAAAGTGAGTCTGCTATTTCCTCTGCTTTATCTATAAGCTTATTTAAATCGAGAATATCTGGAAGGGCATTCAGTCATAACTCAGTTAATGCCCTAGTTAACAGAAATCACCCACAGATATAATCTAGCAGAAGCCTTATCAGCAGACGTACTGAGTAAGCTGTCTGCCTGCAGCCAGGCGCAGTTTATACAACTGACCAAACCCCAGACAGAAAACCACAGAATAACCCAGAGCACTCGACACTTTACAGCAATGCCTTACGTTTCCAATCCGATGAAAGGTACTTCTTTACCTGAACTCAAACATGCTTTGTAGAGTATACTAACACCCTCCCCCAGTGTGTCGCTGAAAAGCTCTGCCATTCAGTCTTTGTCATGGCCAGGCAAAAAGTAAATAAGGGTGATATACTCAGGAAAACTGTTAGGCCTTTGGGATTTTTCTTTGACTATTCTGTCCTCCTTTAACATCTCTGGTGACACATCCCTTTTCCCCTCTGGGAATGATTGGGTGTAAGCTATCTGTACTTGCTAATTACCCTCTGGTAGGCACATGAATATCGGATCCCCTCTGGAGAAGGTGCACCAATCCCTTGAGGGCACAATTGGATCACATCACTTATTTCCCCCAGAAACCTACTAGAAAGGTCTTTAGCTTCAAAGTGAGGAAGAGAAACCTTCATGTGTATGGAATATTGCCACTTGCCGCAGCCAAATCATTTACATGAGTTATGGCACCGTTACCGACCCACTTGCACCGGTGAGGAGACTGAGGCTTACAATTGGCTTTGTGGGGAGTTTGGTCCTAAAAATTGTAGAAATATAGACAATTTTATTAAAGAAATATCAAGTAATCTCTGTCCAGTCCCAACAGGAAGCCCAATTCTGACCATTGACTGAAGTAGGAAAACTCCATGCCCTGAAGCCTACTCTGGCCATGGAGGGCCTGGCCAGGGCTTATCTCACCCTCACCCCTCCTCCAACTTGGGTTCTACCAGCAGCTATCTCTGCTCCCTAAATTTCCTATATTTTGTACGATCAGACTTGACCTTAGTTAGTTTTTCTGGTTTTGTAGTGAAGCTAGCCCTATCTGATGTTTAAGTTAACAGCTATCGTCCTGTGTCATCCCACTGCTTGTTATGAATGTCTGACTGAGAAGTGTGACAGCAGGGTGATTTCTTTCTATTTGCAGACATGTGACTGTGCATGTTAAGAACAGAGAGCCAGGGATGGGGTAGGGCACTTGCTTAGCCTGCATGAGGCTCTGAGTTCCACACACAGCACTGCAAGCAAAAGATTTGTAAAACCCATACAGCTCTATAAAATAGAGGGCATCTGGTAGCTTTGAGAGGAAAACAGCTAAAATAAGGGCAAGCCTGAAATGGTCTCCCAGAGTACCCCAAATGAAAGGGTTTGTGTCTAACTGAAATGTCTGTGAGGAGGAAAACGTTAGACCTCTCTGGTCTGTCTTCTCAGCTGACTGAAAAGAAAAAAACTGACATTCAAAGAAATGGACAAGAAGTGAGAGCCTTTGTGGGTTACTCTGAACTTTTAATGCCACTGCTTATTTGTTTGCTGTTAGCTTATAGCTAAAAACAAAACACTTCAGAGAAGAATATTTTTTTAGTTTGAGACCATCATAGTAAGCAATACAGGTCACTGGTACTTCATTTGCATTGTATTTTGGGTAGGATCAGTCCCAAACTGATTTTCACTAAGGATATTTTTTCCTAGGGTACCAGGACTATTAAGTGAAGTATTATTTTCACATTTAATAGTTTCTCCCTTAACAAAAACCACATTGTTCAGTTCAGCTTTAACATTCAGAAATTTGATATAATCCTTCCTGAAGTTATAGTCAAATTCTCAAATATAGTCATGGGTGACATTTTATAAAGTGAAACCTGTGGAAAATCCCTCATTTGTTCTTCTGTGTGAGGTTTGTTTTTTTTTTTTAACCTTCTGACAGAAGAGGCCAAGCCCTTTTCTGCTTTGTTCTTTGTCAGTGTGAATTTTCAGTAGAGCAAGAAAGTAATTTTAGTATCCGTAATGACTTTCCCCACAGTTGGGTGGATTAGCAGCATGAAAAACAGATATTTAAGTCAACTTTCTCCAGAGGATTCTAAATAGAGATCCACTGTGCTCTGTGGCAGAAATGCTTATGGTTTTTCAGAAGTGTACCCAACACGGACTTTACATAGAGAAGTAAATCTGCAGAGCTTTATAAAAAATATTTGTTTACAATTTATTATATCTTCCTTCCCTCTCAAAGCCTTGCACAGACTGTGAACATGCTTGTTTTGGAAGAATCTGTCAGCCGTTAAGCAAACACCAATCTGTATGGCCTAAAACAAATGTACACACGACACATTCAAGTGAGGCAGAAGAAATCAAATAAATGCCTCATTTTTCCATCGTAACTCCTTTTTTTTAGACTTAGGAAATTTGTACATGTGGAGGATATTTGCTATAAATATACTTAATATTCCTTACTAATCTGGAGAAGGCCTATTAGTCAGCTTTGTATTTATGTGACAAAATAATTGAAAATATCAACCTAAAGGAGAAAAGATATATGTTGGCTCTCTGTTTCAGAGGTTTCAGTCCATGCTCAGCGGGCTCCACTGCTTTAGGCCTGTGGCGAGGCCGAAACGCCATGCTGGGAGGGTCTGGTGGAAGGAAGCTGCTCACCTCCTGGCAGCCAAGAAACACAGAGGGAAAGAGGCCAGGAGCACAGGGCCTAGGCCCCGACATGGCCCCCAAGGTCATGTTCCCATCAGCTTGCCCCCACGCCGGGACAGCCAGGGTGAGATGGTGGACATGAGAACTGGGAATCCTACAGGCAAAAGGCAGGGTCAGAATGGGCAAGGCAGGGACCCATCACCTCCTAATGATGCCATCAGGTGATGATCTCACCCGTGGATCAGTCCACTGATGAGGCAGGAGCCTAATGGTCCAATCATTTCCCATAATGCCCACTGACTGGCAGCCAAATCTTTAATTCATGAGTTCTGAGGGACGTTACAAATCCAAATGGTAATAGAAGGTCTGTTAGAAAGAAAAGTAAGTCCCTGAGTTCGATTCTGGGTACAAAAAAGAAAGGAAGAAAAAATAAGCAGGTGAGTTGATATAAATTCTGAGGGTTAAATCGAATTTTTGTAGTTTACTGATTACAAACTATAGTAGGACCTTTCAACACTGTTGCTTAGTTTTTCCAAGACTTCTGAGCACCATACATCAATTAGATTCTTGCAAATGCAAGCACTACCAGCAGACTTACTCCTTGCTGGCTGCCAAGGTACCTGTTGTAAAGAAGTCTCCCAGTGGATCGCATATCATTTCCCTTGCAGTTGCAGAAGGATGCCCATGCACAAGCATGTGCACACACACACGCACACACGTGTGCGCACACACACACACATGTCATCTGGTAACTTCGGTTACCTATGGAGAGGGGTGGCTGGGAGAAGGGTGGGAGAGAGAATTTTCCCTAAACAGGACTTTTCAATTTTGCATCATATGACTACGTATTTCCTACTCATAAAAAAAAAAGCTCTCAAAGTTGTTTTATTTGCTTCATGAAGACAACTATGGTTCAAAAGCTTTGCCTCCACTATTTTAGAAAAGTTCATCCTGAAGGTGAGCTAAGGAAAAGCCTAGGTGTCTATAAGTTTGTACATCTCCACGGAGTCCTCCAGGGCTTCCCACTGTCCCTCTTGGAGAGAGAATGGCAACTGTGGGTCCTTCACACTCCTACCCAGTGAGCAGAACCTCTGCAGCCTTTGTCCTACACCCCCATTCCCTGGGGAATCCCTTCAGCAACACTGTAGCGAGGGCGTATTTTTTACCAGGTTATCGCCTCCCTAGGATGGTTATTGATTATAATAGCCACGGCCTCATACCGGGGGACATCTGAGCCTGGAGTTAGGCCCCACCCAGGTCCAGGCAGTTGGAGGGAAGGGCACATCTGCTGCTGGGAGGGTCATGAACAGCCTCAACACCCTTGTCAGCTGCAGGGCAGCCAGCAGTGAGACTGTGGGCATCGTAACTAGGAATCCTACAGGCAAAAGGAGGGGTTAGAATGGGCAAGGCAGGGACCCGGATGTCTGATGGAAGGACATGCACATTTCATTCACACAGAAAGGCGGCATCCAGAGGATATGTCTGGCAGGCCATCTAGGCAGTGGGAGACAGGCATAAGGAGATTCAGTGCAGAACAGGTAGGAGTCAGGAGCAAGGAGAGAGCTGAGCTGGCCTTCGGTATCCAGGGGATAGATCCTGAAGTCCCCAGAGGACAGGCAAAAAGACAGGCTGAAGAGTGGGAAGAACTGGATTTTCTGGTAGTTAATGATGGAGACTGCTATGCAAAGGGCAAATCAGGGAGCCTGCATTGGGCTGGAAGTGTAGGGTCAGACACAGCAGCACAGGGGGAGGGGGCTGCACGGTCTACGTGGCTCTGGGACCTGCAGGGTCCTCTAAGGAGGGGCTCTTCCTAGAACAGGGTCTCTGTAAATGCAGGGAAAGAAAGTTGAAGCTGAGAGCCATGAAGGAAAAGGAGAGGGACACCAAAGCCGTAGTTTAGCTTTTCCTGGATAGGGGAGCATCCTTAAGAATTTTCCAGATTTTAAAATATGTACTGCAAAGCTACCTTTCCTTAAATATATATGTACATGAGTGTTCTTTTTAAGTTGTATATGTATTACTGGTGCAAAGTACTGAAAGTATGCTTTATTTTTATTTATTATTATTATTTTTTTTTTTTTTTGCGGTACTGGGGATCGAACTCATGACCCTGTGCTTGCTAGGCAAGCGCTTATTCCACTGAGCTATATCCCCAGCCCCTGAAAGTATGCTTTAAAGTGTAACATACAACTAAAGAATAAAGTAGATTTCTACTTAAGCTCTTTCTTTTTTTTTTTTTTTTTTTTTGGTGGTACTGGGGATCAAACTCAGGACCCTGTACTTGCTAGGCAGGCGCTTATTCCACTGAGCTATATCCCCAGCCTCTAAGCTCTTTCTTAAATAAGATTAAAATCATAATTTTCTGCCTCACTATCCCAGATTTTCCCAGTGAGAAAATTTGTGTTCTTCTTTAAGAGATCTGTAATCCTATGTCAAGTTGACATGTCATTTCAGAAATGCAGAGAATGTTCTGGAACTACATCAGTTATGATTACACAAATCTGTGACTATATTTAAAAACCACTGGCACAATTTAAAAGGCTAAATTTCATAGTGTGTGAATTATATATCAATTTTTTGGAAAAATATCTGTCTACATATAAAGATATAAAAAGAAGCTGAGGAGCGAGAAACAAGAATTAATAAATAATCTTAAACTCTAAGAGTTAAGATACCTTGTCACTTGGGAAAGTAGTGATTCCTCATTCTGGGGAGGAGGCGCAGTTCCAGATTAGGTGCTGGATGGGTTGAATGAATCACAGCCACACTCTGGCTTGTGGCAGCAAAGTGTCCACATGTTCAGTCAGATGATGCTCCACAGGCACCGGCTTGGAGCCCAGCACACAGCCAGTGGTATCTGACAGTGCCCTAAGGGGCTGCTTCAGTTCTTACCAAATTCCCCTAAAAAGTACCTTTTTGTGTGTGTCACACAGACAGAGTCTGTGCTTATCTTACATGCACCATGCAACTTTCTTACTGGGTCAGAAGCAGTTGATAACCTATGTCATCTAACTACAGCCCACGCACACATTTACCCTGTTTGCCTCAACTACACCTTGCAGCAGCATTCACAGTCTTAAGCTCAGATAAGCCCCTTAGTTGGATGCAGGCTACTGTCCGTGGAGAGCGAAAGTGAGTCCCAGGAAGCAGGTCCACACACAACCCTCCTGACACATGTTGCTCCAGAAACCCAATGGGACCTTCTCATCCACCTCAGAGTCACTGTGTGTCCTGCCTTCTGTTGCCTGCCAGGGTGAGGTCCGAGGCCCATCCTCTCAATCCCACTCAGCTAGCTTTGGGTTTCCTGAGTTGGTGCTTTCTCTGTAAGATTTCCTTCCATAATTGAAGTGTTTTTGCTTCCAAGCCGTATTATTTCAACACTTTCCTTCCAACTCTCTGATATACAGATGAAACCCCTCTTCACCTTGATCGACCTCTGAGTGCCTCTGTGCCCACCTGTCCTCTGCAGATGCCAGCCTTCGGCCATGTGATGGTCTCCCAGAGTCTCTAGCCACCTCAAAGGCCAGGCCAGAGCTCACTGCCTCTGTGTGAACTGTTAACTCTGTCTTCAGTCTTTTTGCCCTTCCTCCGCTGTCCACCCACCAGTTGCTATTTTTCTTACCTGACTGATTTCTTTGTATCCTGCAAAACTGAGCTCACTCTCATGAGGAGACCTCCTGGGCCTTCTTCTGCTGAGATCAAATCCACTGGCTCTACAGTACCACCCGCCTGGTGTGTGTTTGCCATTCTACTCTAAGCTCCTCGAAGGGCAGGTCTGTGACTTGGTGTCTACAGACACAGCAGAGAACTTGGTAAAGTGTGCACCCACTCATGTCTGTTCACCTGAACCCAGTATTTCTTTCACTCTTCCATTTCTAATCTGACTGCTTGTTATCCACAGTATTTATTATTGTTGTAATTTTTTCATAGACGGAGAAATTTGCTGAGAAAAATAACTACTGCTACCACCTGTAAGACTGTCTGCTGATTCTGAGACATGGTGGTTTTGTTTTGTTGTACAGAGATGGGCAGATTCAGAGATTAGTATTTGTATTAGAATTTTACTGTTTTGAATCAGAAAGGCAGTTTTTCCAGAGTCCCTCAGGCAGTAGATGGTTGGGATGTAACTCATGAAGTTCCTAAAATACCTTGCTGTCCTAATTTATTAAAATTCTCTCCATGTTTAACATTTTTGAAAGGGAGAAGTATTAAATATCTTTTACAATTGAGAAGTGGTTTATAGGACCAAATTTGACCTCCCAGGTATTATCATAGAAAGACGCCTCATTATGTTTCTGTGGTATCATGACCAGATACCATCTGACCCCAGGGAAGTGGGGCCAGTTTCATATGTGGCTTGCGTAAAGCAGTTTTCAACTTTTTATGTACAATTTGGGTATTTCCTTTAATCCGCCAAATCACCATGAGCATCACTAAAATGTTTTCTAAGTGTTTAAATAGATGTCATACCTGGCACTAGAGGTTGGTTTTATACATTCTTAGGCTGTGATAGGGTGGGGACAATTTTGGGAGTGGTCATATAAGCAGCTTATGGTGTTTTCTTATGCTTTTTACAAGTGCAATTTAGTGATTCACTTTTTGTGTTCTCCCAAAAGGATGATGCAATAATGTTTGCCCATTGTCTATTTTCATTCCAGGTGACCTTCCAAGTCACTCCTCCGTGTGCTAGTGACAGGCATTATGGGCATGCTGGGCGGTGCTGCAGCAAATGCGAACCAGGTAAGCCTGCTCCTGAGCATCTGCCAGTGTCCTCCGAAGGTGGGGAGTACTCCCGCGGGTCGGTTTTTTCTGTCCTACTAAATGAAAAGAGAAATTGGATAGACCTTTCATGGTAGTGACAGGAATAATGTTGGAATACAAAAATTTTTCCTCAACAGATAAACCCACCTAAAAATCAAAGGGAGTTTCACAAACTGGTACTGAATTTGTGCAGTTTTCCAAAACACTATTTCTTGAGAAGGCAAAGTCTTCAAAATCACATTTTCATACTTTAGGCTCAGACTCTCACCATATGAAGTGCAGCTCTTATTTCAAATTATTTTCACAGTAATTTTATTTTGGAACAGCCACACTGGAATTCGCACTGTCAAATTGCCGAAGCCATGTTAGGCCTTCATCTACATGCCTGCCCAGGAGCAGGAGGGACTGACTACCACTTTCCAAAGCCTGCTCTGCCAGTGTGTGGTCAAGTATTTCCACAGGCCCTGTGAAGTCCCCAGACCACTGGGTCCTCATTCTCTCACTGCTGTGGGGAGGGGTTGGAAAGGTGGGTAGGTTACCTTGTTAACAAGACCCTTTGGAGGTTTCAGCTGCTGATATTTCTGATGTGTAGAACCAATATCCAGCGATTTAAAGTGTGTGTGTGTGTGTGTGTGTGTGTGTGTGTGTGTGTGTGTGTCTTGATCAAACTAATTTAACCATAAGCGCATAGTGTTTGTGGAATATGAGAAATGAGCCATACAGAGTGCGGTAGAGGGGAGTCTGGAGATGGCAAGATGGAGAGGGTAATAAAGTTCCTCTTGCTTAGCCCTCTAATTCCCTAAGTTCCGGGAAACCCCTCAAGCTCTGTATAACCCACTTTAAGTCCATAGTTCTTCTCCATAGCTAGCAGACTACGGGGGAACAAAGGCAGTTGGTCTTTTATTTAGATGAACCAGGAAGATGCTATGACCCCAGTCAGCTCAGGGGATGCGTCAGGCACACCAAGCCCAGGACAGCCAAGGAGCCTGCAGAGCGCAGGGTGCCACTCTCACCCCGTCTGTCACGTTGTCTTTGCTTGTGGGGGCACTTTCTGGGGTTATGTTCACATAAACTGGACCAGTGGATGGGCTCTTTGTTTTTTTTACTGCTTTCCTTCTATTTATTTACTACTGGGGATGAAGCCAGAGTCCCCTGAGCTATACCTCACCAGTGCATTTTTCATTGTTCTGTTTTGCTTTTGATTGGTACATTTTGGGCTGCTATTTTGTGTTGCGTTCTTACCGTTGTGTTTTCATCAGTGCATCTCCCCTTCCAATTTAAGGAAAGTACATGTCTTCTAAATGCACTACTACCTCTGACAGCGTGTGTTTGCCCTGTGGCCCGGATGAGTACTTGGATACCTGGAACGAAGAAGATAAATGCTTGCTGCATAAAGTCTGCGACACAGGTGGGTTAATCACATCCATATATCAGTGGGAAGTGTGGAAACCCAGTATCCATCTTTTGTCTCATAGTTTGTTCCTCTGATCTCTTTTTTATAAATATTTTTAGATACAGACAGTGCTGTTTCTTTTGAAGGGCCTGAGAAGGAATTATGACCATGGTTTTGAATCTTTAATGCCCAGGATTTAAAAAAAAAATCTATGTTTAGAACTTTTATTCTGGAATGTGTCTATGTTGCAGTTTAATCATGAATACATCACACATTTAACAATGTTCCCACAGTGTTGGCTTATGTGTTGCCCCATTTAACCTTCTCTGAGCCCTGTGAGATAGCCATGCTTGTCTCATTTTACACATGGAGAAACTAACATTTAAATTGAATGACTTCTCCAATGCTATCTGATGAGGAGCAGGACTCAAAAGCAAATTTCTTTTTTTTTTTTTTTAATTTTATTTTAAAGACAAAAGAATGGAGACATATGAACCAGAAAAGCCATAAACAATACAGAAAATACAAAGTTATACAGAATATAGTAGGGAATTAGAACTGGATGTTGTATTACATAGTTATCTTCACATTAGTTAACACAAAAACATTAAAGGAAATACCAAATTATAGATAAGA